>PISW01004354.1:0-117687 GCA_004023785.1 Mungos mungo
GTGGGGGAGAGGTCCCGTCTCAGCGGCCTCCTGAACGCGCACGAGCCGGGCTCTCTCCCGACGTCCGAGCCTGGGGAGGGCGCGGGGCGGTGACCACAGGGCCTTGCCTCTCCCCAGACCGCAGAGGGGGCGACGCCCGCACGGCCCCCTCGACCCTACCTCTTTCTTCTGAAGCACATGCTGAAGTCTGTTCTCTGCTGCTATTTTCTTGACAAAATCTTTCGTTAATCCCCCCAGAGGGAAGAGGGTTCTCCTCAGGGCGTCCTGGGAAACCTGGCTGAGAAAGAAGGTCTGGTCTTTAAAGCTGTCAGCTGCTTGCAGGAGTTTTACCGCTGCCAAGAGTAAAGAACAAAAAAAGGTGCAGAAATAAAAATAATGGCACTTTGCTCCAAACACGTCTTTCTCTACTTCGATTACCCCCGGCCTGTCGGAAGTGAAAATCAATACTCAAAAGCAGACTAGGAAGAAAAAAACCCACAGAAGATCAGCACGGTCACGGGGAGCAAGTTCTCCCTCCTGATTCATCGACCATTAAAAACGATACAGGGAAGGGGCGCCTGGGGGCTCAGTCCGTTGAGCCTCCGACTTCAGCTCAGGTCATGATCTCACAGCTCATGAGTTCGAGCCCTGAGTCGGGCTCTGTGCTGACAGCTCAGAGCCTGGAGCTGCTTCGGATTCCGTGTCTCCTTCTCTCTCTGCCCCTCCCCTGCTCGAGCTCTGTTTCTCTCACCAAAAAAACAAAAACAAGAAAAAAAAGATACAGTGAGGGTAGCTTTTACGTGATGAAGAACCATATTTCGTTCACACGTCAGACGAGGGCATCTTGAAGCTGGAACGCGACGGGAAGACGTTCTGAGGCGCGGAGACAAAGCTCTAGGACACACTGTGCACGGGAGGGAAGCAGGTGACAGGACCCCCGGATGCCCCCAACGTGTCCTGACGTGGGGCCAGCTGCGCGGTTCCCCAGGCCGCGACAGCGTCGCGCCGGCTGCGCCCAGGCCCAGGCC
Organism: Mungos mungo; assembly: GCA_004023785.1. Classification (NCBI taxonomy): domain Eukaryota; kingdom Metazoa; phylum Chordata; class Mammalia; order Carnivora; family Herpestidae; genus Mungos; species Mungos mungo. Next base: position 1,008 of record PISW01004354.1, read on the forward strand.
AGCAGCGGGGCCCTCGAGCACGTCCGTTCCTCAGCTCGACGGGTCTTATCTCGGGTCACGCAGACATTCCTGAGCCCCGCGAGAAAGGACGGGTAATGCGTACAGGTGTGACTGACCGTGCCCCGGGGACCCCGGATCAGAGGAGGGGTTCCGGCTCCAGCACTGGGGCCCTCAGGCCTGCGGGGTGTGCAGCAGCATTTCCACAGTGCCGAGGCCGCCACCCTGAGGGAACGCTCGTGTGCGCCGGGCCCAAACACACGTGTGCCCGCCGGCCCGGCACAGTCCCGGGTGGAACACGGGCTCGGTGGAGGTCATGCTCGCCCGTGACCTCAAACCCGATTCTCACTCCAGCCGTGGGAGGCTGGACTCTCCCCATTTTACAGACGAGGAGACTGAGGTTGGGACCACTGAAGAGGCTCGACAAAGCGGCGCAGGTGCCGAGCGGCAGGGCTGGAAACCAGCGGGCGCTGGGCCCGACTCCACAACGTTCTGTGTGCGAAGCAACAGAGGCAGCTGAAAACGGAAGCTGGAGCTCAGCCAGCCAGCCATTGGTTGGCACACTCGTCTGCCTAATGCCCCTTGTTCCAAAATGAAACCCGGTCAAATGGTGTCCATGTAAAAGCCCCAGGACCCTGGAGGCATCTGGCATTTCCTCACAGTTCGGAGTTTTTTAAACCCCAAACCCAGGATTTTTAGAAAAGCAAGCTGATGACTGTACACCGCGGGCAGGAGCGTCGGGGAGGATCGTGCCCAGAACCCTCTCACACCACCACACACCCCGGGCCCGGCCGACGGTGCCCCGCCCTGCATGGAGAGGTACCCGGGCTCGAGGCCGGGGCCCAGGAGCGCTGGCTCTGGGCGTGTGCACGGAGACCTCGCACACGCATGGTCCGGGTGACCCCGTGTGCACCACCCCCGCGCACTCCCCCCGGGGACCCAGGCCCAGGCCAGAGGCACTGTCCCAGGTCTCCAGGGCGACTAAATAAGAATTAAACAGCTCCGGGAGTCTGAGACCGCACTGAAAACAAAGACACTGTTAAATGATTACAACTACACGTTACAGTTCCTCAACAGGACAGAGGCCAACGCAATCCCACACCTCCGAGTGCGTGCGGCCCGGCAGAAAGGTCCGGACAGCGCCGGAAGGCAGTTTTCTAGAAGAGAAGCACACGCGCCTGTCCCACAAGGAAATAAATCCTTCACGAACTCAGGCCCATAAATCCGAATTTCCTCACCGAATCCTGCTGTGGCGTTCCCAAGTGGCGGGGTGTGCGTTCTTCCTGACGCAGAGAAGCTTCCGGAAGAGTGGTGGGAAGCAGCCGGGAGGGAGGCCGGGGAAATCTGGCCCCTCTCGCCCACGTCTGGGCCTGAGGCCAGAGGCCCAGCACCCGGCTGGCGGCAGCAGGTGCGGCCCCGTCCTCAGGCAGGTCCCCGCCGCGGACAAGGAGGGGCTCCGCGACACGACGACCAGGTGCAGGGCCACGGAGGACGCGGCGCGCTGACCGGGCTGAGACCGGCTGTCCGGAGCGGGCTTCTCGCTCAGAGTCGTGACCCCGGGGCTTTCCTTTCCAGGAAGCAGCGTCATCCCAGCAGCCCCACTGGGCTGGTTCGCGCCCAAGGATCCGAGCCCCGAAGGCCACGTGGCGGAGCTCCTCGTGCACTGTGTCCTCGGTCTCCCATCCGTGGTCACACAAACCTCGGTGCGACCACACAGCCTCACGTCACCAGGTCGTGAGGCACTGTCACGCACACAGCCTGAGGGTCTCCGTGCCTTCCTGAGGGAGGCACCTTGGCCAAGCGACTTCCTCCACGCCTCCGTCTCCTCATCTGTGAAATGGGGCGACAGCATCCACCTCCGCGCTAAGAGGGGCCCGCGGGCCCGACGGCCGGGCATGGAGGGAGGGGCAGGCGCCGGGAGCCGGGCGGTCCGCAGGCCGCACGCGCAGAGACAGAAACTTCCGCGCTCCCGCGACGACGGAAACTTCTCTGGGCCCCGTTCTGGCTCTCTCTTCGCAGCAACGTGAGTTCCTCTCGTCTACGCCCAGACGCACGCCAGGGCAAGCCGGCAGATGGGCGTTTTTCTAGAAAGGTGAAACCGTGCTCCCTCGAACACGGATACACTGATCTGCGCGCACAGTCTCCGAGGGCGGACTTTCCGCCGGCCCAGCGCCAGGCCCCTGCACCTGTGTCACATGAACCCGCGCGCCTCAGTCGCAAGCCCTCGAGAACTTGACGGTAAGCGACAGGGCCCGTGAGCACCTTAGCTGTCAGGTACCTCCTCCAACACCACGGCACCCCCACACCACTGGCACGCCCGGCACAGACGCAGGCGCCGGCCGGTCCGTGCCCAGGCGCCGCTCCCGGGCTCCAAGGGCAGAGTGCTCTCCGGGTGACCGTTCTTTCTCAAAACCAGCAAGCTAGTCTGGGACACAGACACCCAGAGGGGCTGTTCAGAGCGACCCGCTGCGCCTCCCCGGAACCTTTCCCTCTGCGCACAACCACTTTAGGGCCGACCTGGGCGCGTTAACTTACCATTTCTAACTTCAAATCGGTTTCTGAAAAGCCCTTCTGGCCTCTTAACGTACTTCTGCTGAAAGACTTCCTCGTCCTCCAGCGAGGTTCTGGCATAGTGGCCCGTGGCAACTGCGTCTGCTCCTGGGAGGTTGTAAAAACACAAGTTCAAACCTCAGACGCACAGGGGCCAGCGTGGCCTCCTCAGGCCTGGGGAGCTTAACGAAGTGCGCGGGCGCCAGGCCTTGACCGGACGGTCTGCACGGAGGTCCCACCTCCCGACGGAGGTCATCCCAGCGGCGGGAGGCTCACCTTTAACTCTCCATCTGAACGGACACGACCCGGCTACAAGGCTGCAGCGCAGCCTCAAGAACCTCCAAGAGCCGCGGCAGTCACACAGCCCGCCAGACGCCCGGCGTCCACACGCTCAAAACCAAAGTCATCACACAGCCCAGGAACCTGTGGCTCCTTCCGGAATCAACTGGAGCTAAATGTTAGCCCCCAGACGTGGCCCACCGGGGCAGGGCACAGCACACACCTTTCCTTCCTGACTCGGGACCAGCAGGTGAGCTCAGGCCACACGGGTGGGCAGCCTGCTGGCCTCTCTGTCCTATCTCTGCAGCACTGCAGGCTGGCGGGCCGCTCCAGGCGGCGGGGGCCCAGATCTGTGCCCAGGCGCGTACCGGAATGGATCGTTGGGCCTGGTTAGTAAACCTGCGTTTATCTCTATGGACATTCAGGTCTCACGTTAGTCATTCAAACTGATCCAGCCTGGGCAGCTGGGGCGGGGTGGGGGGCTTGGTCGGTTGAGCGTCCGGCTTTGGCTCAGGTCATGATCTTGAGGTTCGTGGGTTTGAGCCCCGTGTCGGGCTCTGTGCTAACAGCTAGTTCAGAGCCTGGAGCCTGTCTTCAGATTCGATGTTTCCCTTTCTCTCTGACCCTCCCCTCCTCATGCTGTCTCTCTCTCTCTCAAAAATAAATAGAACATTAAAAAAAATTTTTAAAAACACATCGATCCCGACTTTCGGAGTCTAATCTGCAGGCATCATCATGGGCTATGGTCCCCTCAGCCGTGGTCCCTTGTACACTCGATCTGCAAGCCTGCTCTGGGCCCACCAACGTCACTGCGGCAGAGCCAAAAGGACAGAGAGGCCAGCCGTCGGTGACTACTGGGCCGCTGGCACATGCCAGTCACGGTACCACGTCCTGGCACGGGGCCGGCCATGGCAGGGTGAGCCGCACGGGCCGGAATGGACCGAGGGGCCAGAATTGGGAACTCCGGGGACCTCGCAGCGGCAGACCCCACAGACGGTCCGGGCAAGCAAGTCGGCATCAGGGAGGCTCACAGGAAGGAAGAGGGTCGCCCTGGCATGCAGACGGACATGAGGAGGGGAACTACCAGAACAGACAAGACCTGAAGGTCGGCGGTCTCCAGGTGGCAGGGCCTCAGTGGGCTCTCTATGGTTTTTTGAGAGCGCACGCGGGCATGTGGGGCAGGGACAGAGGAGAGAGAGAGGATCCCCAGGAGGCTCAGATTCTGCACAGAGCCCAATGCGGGGCTCGATCCCATGACCCCAAAATCATGACTTGAATCATGACTGAGCCGCCCAGGCCCCTTCGGTGGGTTTTACGGGAGACCACCGAAACGTGGCTTCAAATCCAAACAGAGACCCAGAATCAGGAACAGACCCAGACCCGCTCTCGGGGCGGAGCGGAAAGCCGCTGGGAAAGGCTCAGCAAGACCAGCAAAAAGGAGGACCGGCAAGAAACCAACGCGGCGCGGCTCTGAGCGGCCCGGACCTCCGCGCTCGGCCCCGCCCGGCGACCCTGTGTTCCCGCAGGACGTTCTCAGGCCCGGGCTCCTGAACCGCACCGCGCGGTCCACGGTGAAGACGCGGGCTCTGCGCCCGGCAACTCGGTCACCGCCTATTGCCAGAGTGTTCTCTCCTCCTTGGTGAGACACGGAATCTCACCGTTTTCACTGCTCCCTGGCCTTCTGGAAGGTGAAACTGTCTACGGGAAGTTGGCTGCTGACTAGCTCTGAAAACCTTCTGACTTTATAAAGATTAATTGGAAATGACGAAGCTACTCACCAAGATTGTCCACAGCATAATGGAAGAAACAGCTGAATTTGATATGCTTGTTGCAAACTATGTCAGGATTGGGAGTCCTTCCTTTCTCGTATTCACTTAAAAAGTCACTGGAATAGAAAAAAAAGACATTCTAAGTGCGAAACATTCCTCAGAAACATGAATCTGTTAGATCACCTGCTTAACATGGACTCTCCTTCTCTCACCAAAACTAACTTTCTGTAACGCGAGAGAGTTTCAGGATTCAGCCGCGTTCAGTATTTTCATCACATGTTCATTTAAAGCCACGGCGCTTTCCACCTGAACCCAAGATAACGACTAAACCTGGACAGGAAGTCAGGTCGTCAGCTGCCATTCTGTCCCCCCCCCCCCCACCAGGGGCTCACAGGGACGGCAACGACTCCCGGCTCCAGCCGCCCTGGGCTTCGCCGACAAAGGGACAAAGGGAGGCTGGAGCGAAGAACACGCTGGCGACGGAGCAGGAAGACCACCGCCCAGGGCTGCAACCCGGGGCCCCATTAGCTGCTCACCACCGGCCTGGAGAGCCGGGGTGCGGGGCCGGCGTGCCGGCGAGCACCTCTCTGACGTGGCCGCCGCGTTCCTGGGACCCTCAGTGCCGCCCGGGCGGCGGCAGGCCACCAGCAGGACCCCACCTCTAACCGGCTGGCTGACCAGACGGCACAGAGGGCTTGGGCAGAGCTTCACGTCTTAGGTCCTTGCTTCTGGAGGGTTCTGTCTGTGTGTGTACTCAAGTTAAGAGGTCGTACAGCGGGCATCTGGACTCCTGTAGCTCCTCTCTGACCCACGACGGTGACAGACAACGCGGACTGAGAGCGTCACGTTATGACTAAGGACCTGCACAAGGTCACAGTCACACATGCACCTTCAACCTCAGTAGGCCATGCCAAACTGCACCTCCCCCCGCCGTGACCCCTCAGGAGCGGCTAAAACTTGGTTGCTCCATATTTCAATTTCTTAATTGTTAGAAAGTTGTCGAGAGTTTTCTCTTTTAACGTTTGTTTATTTGGAGAGAGGAGAGAGGAGAGAGGAGAGCGAGCGCGCACCCGCACGTACATGCGTGAGCAAGGAGATGCAGAGAGAGAAGGAAAGAGAACTCCAAGCGGCTCTGCACTGTCAGCACAGAGCCCAACGTGGGGCTCGAACCCACAAACAGATCATGACCTGAGCTGAGATCGAGTCAGATGCTTAATGGATGGAGCCCCCCAAGTCTGGGAGCCCCCAAGCTGTCAAGAGTTTTATTAAGCTGCAAACTAGTTAAGGTAGAATCCGTGCTTTACTCTCTTATGTCCACGGCCCCCAGAACGTTTTCCGTGTGACAAAGTATTCAAGTGGCCGTCAAAGAGGTTGAATGTTTACACTGGTTGCGGAAGGCCGGGCTAATGGAAGACAGGTCAGTGGCGTCAGCAAGGACCCCGGAGCACAGCCTGTGCGGGAGGGGGGAGACATTCCCCGCCCCCGCGAGGGAGATGGCGGCGGCCAGGACACCCGCATGCTGAGCGCTGGAGGCCAAGCGGGCCTTGGGCAGGACTCCGGGATCTCTGAGCTAGAGCGCCATCTTCAGTCCCCAGACGCGGCGCCGCGCCCAGGACGGAGCAAGCACCTAACAATCATTGTTGGGGCTGTTACTGGATTTTTTTTTAAGTTTTATTTACGGAAGTAATCTCTGCACCCAACGTGGGGCTCAAGGAGTCGCACGCTCTTCCGACTGAGTCGGCCAGACACCCCCGTGTTCGATTTTTGAAGTCTCTGTGTGTGTGTGTGTGTGTGAGGCTTTCAGGAGGCGCAGGGTGGGTCGCTGGGTTCTTTTTCCCAGAAGCCCCCAGTCACTGGCGAGCACAGGAATCACGGCGCGGCCCCCTCGGGAAGACCTCCGCCTCAGCCCCCTTGCCCGGAGCCGGCAGCAGAGCCCCTCAGGGCTCACGAAGGCATTAAAGAGACTTCCACAGGCGGCACAACCAGGGAGCCCGGGTGTCCGGGCCGTCGGCTGAGCCCCGCGCGGGCCCCCCGCGCTCACCTGAACACGTCGTTCCAGTACTCCCTCACGTAGGACACCTGGTGGAACGGGATGTCGAGGATCCGGCACACGCGGTAGGCGTCTTCACAGTCCCGGTCGGCAGTGCAGACGCCCAGCTCATCCCGCGAGTCCCAGTTCTTCATGAACACGCCCGTCACCTGGTAGCCTGGGGAGCGGGAGGCACGAAGCGGGGGCCCTCACCAACCGGCCGAGAGGGCGGCAATTCCTGGGCTCCGAGCAGTTCCCGGGCCGGACACCCTCCGGCGCCGCAGTCCGCCAGTGCCCCTGGTGCCCCCCAGAGACACCTGCGTGGCCACAAGGCCTTCGTGGAGCCTCACATCCTTGTGCGAGACGCCGGACGTGCCGGCTGGCCACGATGCATCCCGGTGCACGGCGGGACTGGACCGCTTGCCTGCGCGTCCCCCACCCCCGAGGCAAGCAAGATGGTCCGCTGTCACGCCTGCGTCTCCACCCTGCATCAGCCTCAGCACGACACCCGGCACACAGGGAGGCTCAGCAAAGGGGCATGGAATCAAAGAGCAGAAACTTGGGGCGCCCGGGCAGCTCAGTTCAGTCAGTTAACGTCCGACTTCGGCTCAGGTCATGATCTCACGGTTCGTGGGTTCAAGCCCCGCATCGGGCTCTGTGCTGACAGCTCGGAGCCTGGAGCCTGCTTCGGATTCTGTGTCTCCCTCTCTCTCTGCCCCTCCCCCTGTTCACAAACTCAACATCTCTCAAAGCCAGCAAAAACCACCGTTCAGTTATCAGAGAAGTAAACTAATTCCAAAAGGTGTTTCCAATGATCATCTAAGACTTAGAGTCTAGGTCATCAGACAAGAAGACAATTAAAATTTTAGGTATTTTATTATAAAGGCCGGACTAACTATACATTTTATGACCCATTTTCCCCCTTTCTCTATTGAAACAAAGCACCCGACCAAATGCTGGAAAGATCAATATTAATGCTGCACCATCTCAGTGAACTACCCAGGTGCCTCCCTTGCGGGAGAATGCTTCTTTTCTTTTCTTTTTTAATTTATTTTTGAGAGACAGAAAGACAGTGCGAGCAGGGGAGAGTCAGAGAGTGAGATACAGAATCTGAAGACAGGCTCCGGGCTCTGAGCTCTCAGCACAGAGCCCGACACGGGGCTCAGACCCATAGACTGTGAGATCATGACCTGAGCTGAAGTCAGACGCTTAACGGACTGAGCCCCCTAGGCGCCCCAGGAGAATGTTTCTCTGTGGGTGGGCTCAATGTAACAAAGGCCAGAACACTCCAAAGAACAGAGACTGGATGACAAAGCTTTGGCAAAAGTAAGGGACACATTCCCAAGACCCCCACCCAGCGCAGCCCTCTCTGCTTCCCAGAACACCTGACTCCCGTCTCTTTTTTTGTTTTTGGCAGACACGCAGACACACAGACACACAGACACACATCACATACACACCCACACCCAGAATCCCAAGCAGGCTCCAGGCTCTGAGCTGTCAGCACAGAGTCCAATGCAGGGTCTGAATCTGTGAACCGTGAGATCATGACCTGAGCCAAAGTCGGATGCTCAAACCGCTGAGCCCCCCAGGCGCCCCGACTCCCTTCTCTTACAGCTCACACCACACCGGGCTCTACGGACATGTTCCCATCAGCCCCCTCCTGCTCGTCACCGAAGCAGCTCTTCAAAGGGCAGGGACTGTGCCTCGTTCAGCCCTCGGTCCCAGTACCCAGCAGTGCCCAGCACAGAACAGGAGCCAAAAAAGTGCTTGTGGAATGGAGAGAACTCCGTGCACAGCTTTAAAACTCCACTCATCTCTAACCTCATCTACCTGCTCACACTTCCCACGGAGGCGGGACCCACTTACAGGGGCCCGGGGCTCAGGCACCCCAGGATGCGGCCTCAGCGGCTCGCCTATCCTGAACTTTCCAGGGGGCTCAGGACAGGACGTGCACCTCCAGCAAGACCAGGACAGCCCCTGAAGCCAAGGAGAGGCCTGCGCTCTTCCTCTGCGCAGTCCATCAGCTCCCCACTCAGGAGGAAACCCCAAGGAAGTCTAGATTGGGGGAGGGGGGCGGGGGGGGGAGTTACCTTCCTGAAGAGTAAAATCATATATTTGGTCTGCCCATGGCTAGCCTTCTGCGTCACTCAAAACATCACACACGTCATCGGGGACCTTCAACGGCTCTGCACCATCTGCCCAACCTAAAGTCCCTAAAATAACATCTTCCGTACTCAGAGCCCCCACATGCTTCCCTGCCCAGACCCAGCCGACACCTCCAGCCGCTGACCTTTTGCTCCAGCTACCGACTCTGCCAGAAGCACCTTCCTCCATACTTCACGCCCCCAAGCCTCTGCTTAGTGAAATCCTACGCCTCCTTCTTCAAGCCTCGCCTCAAACACCATCACCCTCTATGATGCTCTGATTTCCCCGTTCTCAAGTTAAGAGACGCTTCTATTTAGAACCTTTAACTACGCCTTTCACAAAACCTACACTTATTAGCGTGTGCTAGGAGCCACTACTGTTTTCTGAACGCCATCAGGCGCTGGGCCGTGGGGGAGAGGTTCTGTGCGTGTTTAACACTTCCGCTAAGCCAGGGAGGTCGGGGTTCTCTCTATTTCAGACAAGGACCGCTTAACTAAGGTGTCTGAGGTCAGGAACCCCTCGTCCACCCCTGCACTCCAGGTGCCCAGAAAGAAAGGGCTCCTAGCACAGGATGCACGAATGTCGCCCAGTGGATGCGGGCTCACGAGGGGAAGGACCACACAGATGGGGAACGCGGCTCATCTCGGCTCCCGACCCCGGCCCCGCTCTGGACGCCAGCAAGCGCCGCCAGCGCCCCGGCAGAAAGGCTGTCGCGCAGGGCACGGCGAGCACGGACGACCCGCCGGCATCTCGGCGCACGCGCTGCCTGAGGACGGCGGCGGCACCGCGAGGACGAGGTCATGTCCGACGCGTCCCCTGGGCCCGCGCGGGTCAGCTCGTTCAGGGCCGCCCGCGGCCTCCCAGCGTCAGCGCCGTCCCCGCCGCCGTCACTTCAGGCAAGGAGTTCCGGAGCCGGGGAGAAGCGCGGCCCCCAGGGTCGGGGTCCCTTCCACTGCGTCGGTAACCGGGCTGGCGGAGGGAGGGGGCCAGCGCCCAGGCGGTCGCGCGCCCCCGATCACCCCGTGGAGGGAGAGGGGCCCGGAGGCGGGGTCTCCGAGGAGGGGTCGCTTACCTCTCCGCCTCAGCAGCAGCGCGGCCACGGCGCTGTCCACCCCGCCGGACAGGGCGCACACGACGTGCCGCGCCGCCTGCATCCGCGCTTCGCCAAACACCCCAGCAGCAGCCGCCGCTTCCGCGCCGCGCCGGAAGCCCTGCCCTCGCCGCGGCGTCGCAGATGCGTGTGCGTCCGGCCGGAAACGTGTGTCCGCGCACGACGTTCCGCCCCTTGCCCCGCCCTCCGCTCCAGAGGCCCCGCCCACGCCTCCTGCGCGCGCGCGCCGGCTCGGGCTCGCTGCTGCGGCTGCGTGAGGGGCTCCGGGGCGGGGCTGGCGTCTCCTTCCGTGCGCACCTGCGGACCGGCTGGCGGCGGGCGTGGGGGCCGTAAGGCGCTGGCTCCTAGGGGAAGGGACCTCTCAGCAGGGGAGCTAAGTGATCACATCTAAATCCGGAAAGATTCTCCTGGGCGCCCTGTGCAGAGGACGAACTGGGAGCCTGGTTAGGAGGCCGTGACAGCCTCCTGGGGAAGAGGTGTACTTCCAGGTAGAATCTTCTAGCCCTTGCTGCGCGAATGGCTGCGGGAGGACTTGAGGTGTCTGTTCCCGGAGGAGGGCGTGGCCTGCCTGGTCCGCTCCGGCGTCGCAGGTGCCTGGGGAGAAGCTGCTGTTCTGAATGAGTGCCCACGGGAGCGCACGCTTGGGGCAGCCGGGCAGAGGACAGGTGGCAGGCACACATCTGGAAGGCAGACACGGCAGGACCCGGAGACATTCGCCGCGCCTAAAGGAAGACAGTGGGAAGGTAGGAGGGTGCGATGAAGGCAAAGGAAGAGGCCCAGATAGGAAACCTGGACAGAGCGGCGCCGGCGGAGGGGCTGGGAGAGTTGGGGTGGTCAGTGCGGAGTGCCAGGGCAGGGCATTGGCCCGGCTCAGACCAAGATGGTCACGGGCCCAAAGGACTGATTTCGGCTGACCCAAGAAGCTGTGGTCCCCACAAGCAGATATACAGGCGTTTTGTAAATCAGCGACTCTCAACTTTATTCACCTCAAACCCGGCGTCCCCCTTTACAGGTGGCACAGAGGACACACCTGCCTACAGGTATAAGGATAAAGAATGCCGCTCTAAACCGTTTTTAGTTTTGCAATGTGCCGTGTACTCTATCGTTTTCTGTTTGGTTCTTTTTCATCCTAAAATAGTGCAGTCCAGTGTCTTGATTTCATGGAGAATTTGAGCCATGGTGTGAAAATGCCGGGGAGGAGGTGCCACAGCAGAGGCAAGGAAATGGCCAGTAGCACGCACACACCAGAGCGTCAGGTTAGAGTTGTGCCAGTTTTTTAATAGTTTCTTAACCCGTTTACAGTGGGCGCCAAGTGTTTAGACTGGGATGATTAGTAAGGCAAGCCAGTTTCCTGAGGACAGGACCGCCTTGAGGGCCTAGAGAGAAACGAAGAAGCATAAAACTGCCGGTTGGAAAGTCGTGGCCACCGGTGCCAAGGGCAGGCACAGGGCGGCCTCCCCGACAGCCGGGCAGGTCACGGGCCCCTCGGGGAAACAGGAATGACTGCTTTTTCTGAAGAGGGTGTCATCCAGCCAGACATCCAGTGAGAGTATCTGTTTCATCTCACACCTCCCAGGAGAGATGAGTGAACGCAGGATTCGGGCACCTGGCCTTGGGCAGATTTGGGGGTGAATCTTCAGTGGGGTGTGTGGCCGTGGCTGAGCCAGGGGTGTTTGGGCCCAGTCTAGAGGCCCACGTCCTTCCTGGGTGTGACGGTTTGGTGCGAGGGCAGAAGCCCAGTGTTCTTGCCCAGAGGGATGTGGGGTTAGGCCTGCTGCACACAGGGTTAGATTGGCAACATTCCCTGCCACTCTTCAGTTAAAGACAAGGTGTTGCAGTGACTTTGGACGGTTCGGCGATGGGAAAGACAATGACCTCCTAAGTGCCATGCGCCAACAGCGACGTAAGATTGGGTTTCGGAGATTTGCACCAGAAAATTAATGAACTACGTTACTGTGAGAAGTTGGGCCCCTTAAACCCGGGAGGGTGGCCCTCTAGTGGCAGCCAAGGTCCTCACACTACTGTCCGGAGGAGCACCTGTCTCCAGGATTGTGCGAGCGGGTGTGTTAGGACCCAGAAGCCAGAGGGAGAAAAGAGCCTGAGGAAGGTCTTGCCAGACGGAGCGGCTTCAGCAAGACCGGGAGATTAAGCCAGAAAGGAAAAAGGAAGACGTCCTCGAGGTGGCAGGTGCTGCCTTCTCCCACCTATTAAGAGGATTAAAACCCTATTACTTCTGTCCTGCCTGAGGACACTTGTGGACTGGACAGCACCCCAGGGCCCCAAGAGCCTGAGAGGAGGGGCCCAGGGAACCGGCCGAGGCCAAAGGCCCAGCTCATCCATGGGGTTTGGATGGGGTGCCCGGAGCCCCGCTAGATGACCCTATGTTAGCGAAGAATTAACATTCCTCCCTCCCCCCACTAGATAGGGGTGCCCGAGCTCTGCCTCCTCCTGCATCCCTGGGGCGTCTCCATAAACACAGGGCACCGGGCTGGCTCAGCCCATGGAGCGTGTGACTCTTGATCTTGGGTCCGTGTAGAGATTACTTAAAAATAAATAAAAATTTTTAAAAAGACATGTGAATGAGTCAATTCAGTTCCACGTTTGGGGTTTTCCCCTGTGAGTCGCGGGGCCACGCTGGACACCGGAGGCCCCTGGGACTGTAGGATTCTTGCCGCCCACAGGCACAGGGTCCCCGGAGGAGGAGTGGGCCGCCGCGGGGTAGTGGTACCAGGCGCGTTGCTGAGTCTAGCCCTGGTCTGTTCCGCCGGCGGCGGCTGCGGCTGCGGCGACCTCCCGCGTCCAAGCGGTCCCGCCTTTGCCCGTCGAGCCTCCCCCTGCAGGTGCCGCCGGGCCCTTCGTGAGTCCGCTCCCCTCTGCAGACACCACAGGAGTCGCCTTCCCGGCCCGGCGTTAACTGGAGAAGGCGCGGCCCCCTGCGCCCCGGCTCCCCCACTCAGCCCTGGAGACACCAGATGGGAGCCCCAAAAAGCAGGTCCACCTACTACTGTCAGCTGCGAGGCTGCTGCACAAAGACTCAGAAGTTTCCTCAAAATACGGGGTCTCTAGACACACCAGTGGCTTCCAGGCTGGTGGTCAGAAACCGCTGGAAGGGCTTCAGGCAGGGGGTACGCTCTCCGGTGGCCCTCGGCTCCGTTTCCTTCTGCCTCCCTCCACCCAGGGGCTCTGGCCCTAGCACAGCCGAGGGGTCCATGCCTCGGACACGGCCATCACCTCACCTCCCCCTCCGTCCTGGCCGCCACCTCCAGGGAACGGCCGCTTGTCAAGGTGTGGCCCACACTGCCCAGGGCACCTGCCTCACAGAGGCGAGTCCTGCCAGGGACCTGGGCGGTGGGGCCTGCGGTCTGCTTTTAAGCCGGTGTTTCTTTGGGGCCCCGGGGGGCTCAGTCGGTGAAGCATCTGACTTTGGCTCAGGTCATGATCTCACAGATTGTGAGTTCGAGCCCTGAGTCGGGCTCTCTGCTGACAGCTTGGAGCCTGGAGCTGCTTCAGAATCTGGTGTGTCTCTCTCTGCCCCTCCCCCACATGTACGCAGACTCTCTCTCTCGATAAATAAATAAAACTTTTTCTAAAAACAGCGTTTCTTCATACTCAGTCAGCTGAGCATCCTTCCGACTCTTGGTTCTGGCTCAGCTCATGACCTCAGCGTTCACGGGTTCGAGCCCGCATCAGGCCCCGAAGCTGGCCACCCAGAACCTGCTTGGGATCCTCTCTCTGCCCCTCCTATATTCGTACATTCTCTTCCTCAAGATACAAAAATGAACTTAATAAAAAAACCACTTGTGGGAACAGTTTGAGTCACATAAATCTTGCATACTGATTAGTGATAAAAATAGTTATTGGTGCTTAAAAATCAACCTTAAAAAATCAGACTCTGCTTTAATACATTTTCATTTATTTTCCAATATAATTTAAACCTAGAATATTTACCTTTCATACAAACTTAATTTTAAAAATAGTGACTTTGCTATTTTACACACAAAGGACACAAAAGTCTTCACCTGCAGGGACGCAACTCCGTTCCCCAGCGCAGCGCATGGGGGGCGGGGAGCTTGGCCCGCCCACTCAGCACCCCTTCCCGGCCGGGACCTTTTCTGAGGGTTGTTGCCTTTTCCCCCAAACAATGGCTCCTAAACTTTATTTCTAAGGGTTGAAAACCACCGCTGGACGACAGTTCCTTCAACAGAGTGAGACGCGGAGGCTTTTACTCTCGTCAGAACTTGAGAAGCGGCGAGTCCACGTTTTCCTTGTCAGCCTCCGGACTCAGCTGGATCAGAGGAGAGGTCAAGTCTATGAGCTGCGGGACAGAAACGCCGGGGTGAGTGACGCGGCCACGCCGCCCCTCCCGGCCCGCGCGCCCCTCCGCCGTGGCGCAGACACCCCGGAAGCCCGTCTAGAAGCCGGAAGGAGGAGCTGCCGCCCGGAAGGGAAGGAACACACGTGCCCTCGGAGGGCTCCTGGGCCGCCACGCAGGGTCCCTCCTGCAGCAGGACGGGCTCAATCCTAAGCTCGTGCCACCGCTGGTGTGTGCCCTGAGACGTGTCCCCGTAGAGACCTCGGTGGCTGCTCTGGGAGGAGCACCCAGAACAGAGCCCGCGCGGAGCCCCCCGCTGCTCACCTGGCCCACCGCGCGGAGAGCCTTGGGCGCGGCGCTGCCGTCCATGTCCGGTGTGTTGACCAGCAGGTCGACGAGAGGCCGGCAGTCAGCGCTCGGAGCCTCCGGGGTCTCGCTCAGGTCGATGAGAGGGAGGTCGGCGGGGGCTGGGCTTCTGGCCCTCGGGGTGATGGCGAGCCCGTCCAGGCCGAGGGCCACGAGGATGGCCTGGACGAGAACACGAGGCTTAAAGGCAATTCTGGCATCTCTTTGTCACCCACGCTGAGCAGACAGGAAACCTCACTGGGCAGAGCTGGCTGCGTGCACCGTCCTAACCCTGACGGGTGGCCTTCTCTCCTCCTTGGCCGCCCCCACACGGCCCCCCAACCCCGTCTGGCGCCCTCTGGCCAACGGCCCACACTGGGGCTCCCGTCAGCCTCTCCCACTCCCATCCTGCTTCCTGCTGCCCGACTCCCTCCCTCTGGCCCTGGAGGCCCGGGGACAACGGGGGAGGCCAGACCCGCTGAGTGAGCACGCGGCCTAATGGCAGAGACTGTGTGTGTGTGGGGGGGGCTCGGTACCTCACGAGGGGGCACGTCTGCGGGGGGCCCGGCCGCCCCCAGCACCGCTTCGGCGCCGGTACTTCCCGGAACAGCCACATCACTCTTCTCTGGAGAAAAGCTAAGTGCCTGCGGCACAGCCGACGGAGGGGAACCGGACGCGTCGGACGACGAGTCCTCACGCCTGGTGGCCGGGCTGCTGCTCGCCCTGGCCGGCGCGGCCCTGCCGGGAGAGGACGGGAGGCTCATGAGGGACCGTCGGCGCTGGCTTGTCGGGCTGGGCCTCCGTCCCGGGAGGACGGGACACACACACAGGGCCGAGCCCGCCGGCTGTGGCCCCAGCTCCACCCTGAGCAGGTCCCCTTCCGACTCCAGCTTCCTCGAGACTCAGATAAAAGGACCAAATGGCTGTGAGGTCCTTTCGCCTCTAGAAGTCTACAGCCTGCTGCCCACGCGAGCCGCGTTCACGCCCTTTCCTTCGGTCTGCGGAGCGGACAGAGACGTGCTTACTCCACGTTCAGGGAGGGGGAAGGAGAGAAATGCTCTGATGAAAAGCAAGCAGGAAATCGAAACAGAGTGACCGGATGGGGAGGTGGGGCTTTCCGGAAAGGTCCCCGAGGTTGGCCCCTGAACATGGACTTCAGTCATGGAGGGGCAGCGCATCCCAGACGGAGAGGATGGCCAGACCAGGCCTGTCCGCCGTTCGGTGAGGGAGGGGCAGCGGGGCTGGAGCAAAGTGACGCGGGCAGGGGGCGGGGGAGGCGGGAGAAGCGGGTGGGACAGACGGTCCAGTGAATCGGAGTCTGTTTCTCAGGAAGCCTGAGTGCGGTCGGCCCTGGCCAAGACTCAAGCTGCAGGACTGCGTGACCCCCTGGGGACCCGGCCACAACGCCCATGCCAGACCCCGGAGCTGGGGAGAGGGGTGCACCTTCCCGAGTTTTCTGCCCACAGGGCTCCTCCCGGTGAGAGGCCGGGACCCAGCGGGCCGGTCCCTGCTTGCCCAGCCCCTCAGCCGACCCGGGGGACAGGACGTGCGGTGGGAACGGGGGTGGCAGAGCAAGCAGGTGCCGTCCACCCCTTCGGAGAGCCGCCGACAGGCCTCTGTGGCCGTGGCCTTCACCTCTTACCTCGCTGCAGACTTTTTCCAGAGTTCGGAGGAAAGCCGCCGAGCAGCCACACACGGGGGGGAAGCCGGAGCTCTGGGCACGGATTTAGGGGCCGCCCGTGGAAGGCTAGAGAGCCGCCGGCCGGCAGGTGTGGGCAAGGCCGACAGGCGCCTCATACTCATGGGGGTCCTCATGCCGCTCAGAAGTCTTGGTGAGGCCGGCCCGGAGGAGCGCCTGGCAGGGGTGCTGTGGGCGACCACCCTGGAAAGACAAAATGAGAGGCTTTAGCAGACGTGAGCAGAAAGAAGATTCTATTCATCCAGTGTGCTCACTCGGTACAAGTCCTGTGATTTCCAGAGAAGAGCCCCAGGCCCGCGAAGCCGCCGGAGGCCTGCTCGGGGGAGGCGTGGCTGCCGCCAGCGCCCTGGGCAGCCCGGGGTCTCCGGGGAGGTTCGCAAGGCACCTACGGGCCGCCTCCAACGTGCAGGTGGTTCCCCGAGGCAGCCCAGGGCCACGGCGGGACTGCCCTGCGTGTTCGCGCCTTCCCAGCGCTCAGGCCCCCGGCACCCATGGGAGCACGCGGGAGTGAGTCCGGGCACCCGCAGCGCAGTCCTCACGCATCCCACCGTCCGACCGGCGCTGCGTGTGGCTGTGACGGCCCGTGAGTCAGTCCCGCC
The DNA here is from genome assembly GCA_004023785.1 of Mungos mungo. Taxonomy (NCBI): domain Eukaryota; kingdom Metazoa; phylum Chordata; class Mammalia; order Carnivora; family Herpestidae; genus Mungos; species Mungos mungo. Next base: position 17,846 of record PISW01004354.1, read on the forward strand.
TGTCGGTCTGTTCTGCGGTTACTGATAAAGCCGGCCTGTGCAGAGCCCGCCGCTATTTTAAATAGGTCGAGGGGCACCTGGGGGGCTCAGTGGGTTAAGGGTCCAACTTCAGCTCAGGCCGTGATGTCGCACTTCTTGAGTTTGAGCCCCAAGTCGGGCTCTGTGCCGACAGCTCAGAGCCTGGAGCTGCTTCAGATTCTGAGTCTCCCTCTCTCTCTGCCCCTCCCCTGCTCACACTCAGCCCCTCTCTCCCTCTTTCAAAAATAAGCACACGTTAAAAAAAACATTAGAATCCAAGGAAGCGGGCGACTCCTCACCTTCCTGCCGCCGTGCAGGAGCTCGGCCTCTGGGCCCGGCAGGACGCTGGCACGGCCCTGTCTGCGGGCTCACCTGAGGCAAGAGAGGAAGTGCGCACCGTCAGTCAAGCCTGGATCAAGTGACAAACCCGCTGCAGGGCCCTGTCCCTCCTGTCCCCAGTCCCGTGTCTACTCTACGAGGACAGCTGTGTCACAACGAGCGGGGGTGGGGCCAGGGGGGACCAGGGGGAACAGGCTGCCAGGGTCGTAGGGCTGCATCTTCTACCAGCGAGGGGCCCCCACAGCCCCGCCGGTGCTCAGTTTATGGGAACAGTCTGGCCCAGGGTGAGCGGTGAGCGGGGATCACGGACAGCCCCGTCCCTGACACCGTGACAAAAAGAGAAACCGGTTTCAGAGGACGCAGGGAAGGGGCAGCCGAGGGTGGCAGCTGACAGGCACTGGGGCTGGTACAAGGCGACGGGACCGGCAGACGACTGTGCAGCGGGACAGGAGGCAGCCAGAGGCTCGCCTCGGCTTCGTCCGTCCAGGAAGCCAGGAAGCCAACGCTGCCGAGCCCCCGCCCCTGCCCGTCCCACCCCGCGCCCCGCGCCCCGCGCCCCGCACGCCCCGGAGACCCGCTCTCTGCCAACACGCCGAGCCCTTGCCCTGGAAACCTCAGCTGTATCTCCAGGGCTGGCTGCTCCCGCGGGGCCCGAACCCACACCGGCCACCGCGTGCTCAGCACGGCCCCCCGCACAGCCCTGCGGCACGGCACCCCCACCTCCACAGGCGCCCTTCCTCCAGCACCCCCCTGACCCCCAGTCGTGGGAGGCAGTACCCGGGCACCCCGCGGAGGCCTCGGGGTCACTTGAGTCCCTTCACACTGCCGCGTGTGCCCCCACCCCCATGACCCCCCGCCCACATCTCGGCCGAGCTGCCGGGTGGCCCTCCCAGCTGCCTGTTCATCCCTTGGGGGAGGGATCTGCTGAAGGCCATGACTCCCAGCACGCCTGCACTGGCCCCCAGCTGCCTCGGTCCTCGCCTCTCGTGACCCGGCCCCTCGCTCACTAACTTGGCTGAGGCTGCTAGTGTTGGTTCCATACCCACTGTCTTCTTAGGAGAAACCGGGGCGGGACGAGAGGACAGCAGGTCCGAGGCCCCGCCAGGGAAGCACGGGCGCACGGCTGAGGCCCGAGCGAGGGGACGGAGAGCGGCCCACACAGGACAGGGCTGTGCTCCCCTTTGCCCAGCCCACGCTCGCTGCTGCCGGGGAGGAAGGTGCGCCAGAGCAGGAGGAAGAGAAACCGACCACGGCAGAGCCAGACGGAGGAGGCCCGGGTCCTCAAAAGGCTTCGGGGCATTAAAGGCCCCCGTCCTGGCCGACTGTGCTGGGACTTCAACACACGCCAGCGGCCGAGAAAGCGGGGCCGCCACGGAGCTGCACAGAGCCTCTCCCTTAAGCCGGTTCTGGGCGACTTCCCACGTCATGCACTTTTCTCAGATTCTCCTACCTCGACCAAGCAGCCACCACAACCCACCAGACACCATGCCAGGGCAGGCTGAGGGGCCCAACTAGAAGGTGGGAGCCATGGACGGGCAGGGAGCCCGGGTCCCCGGCTGCGGAGGAAACACACGTGCAGAGGGAGACTCCGAAAGGCCAAGGTGAGGACAGCCGCTGGGAACAACGGCCACTGTTCGCACAGAGCCGGGAAACGCCCATGTCCCACCCGCCAGAGCGGGGACCTCAGGGACACGCAGCATGGCCTGCTGGGACTGGGCAGGCACAGGTCAGCAGCAGGCTGCCCGCTCCCGAGGGTACAGGTCACTCAAGACCTGCCCCATGGAAGCTTTGAAAGACTCCTCAGCGGGATCAAGTCGACCCACGATTTAAATGCCTGTCCAGGGCCACCCAGGGGGCTCAGTTGGTTAAGCAACTGACTTTGGTTCAGGCCATGATCTCACAGTCTGTGGGTTCGAGCTCCATGTCGGGCTCTGTGCTGACAGCTCAGAGCCTGGAGCCTGCTTCAGGTTCTGTGTCTCCCTCTCTCTCTGCCCCTCCCCCACTGACTCTCTGCCTCTCGCTCTCTAAATAAAGACATTAAAAAAAAAAAAAAAAGCCTGTCCAGGCAACATTCTACTCCTTCAATCAAGACAACAAAATGCAGATATTCCAGAATTTTAAACCTATACTGTCCAACAGATTATACAATGATTACATGCGGAAAGGCAGGAAAATATGGTCGTGATCAGGAAAAAGTCAGTCCCTAGAAACGGACCCCAAAATAACCGGGAAGATGGCGTTAGAAGAAAGAGTGTAAGACAACCATCATAAATACACTCAAGAATTTAAATAAATGCCGGAAGGACAAAGAAGGGGAAACCATAAAGTCAGAAAGGAAAAACCAACTGAATGGGCGTAACCACGGAGCAGATGCACCACAGAGAAAGAGCATGAAGACGGGACATTCAAGAGGTCAACTCTGAAACACAAGAAAAGGTGGGGACCCAGGGCCTCCGTGACCTACAAGACGCATCGAGAGGTCTAGAACAGCTGTAACTGGGGTCCCTGTAATAGGGAAGCAAGAAAACAGAGTCTGAAGAAGTAAGACCAAGCTAGTTTTCCTTCCAGGATGAATCAGAAACATCAGCCCACAGACCGCAGCAGCTCGGGAGCCCCAAGGAGGAAAACCCCTGAAATAGCCACTTCAAAACTCCTAATAATCAAAATGCTAAAAATAACAAAAAAGAGGAGTTCCTAAGAGCAGCCCAGGAGCAGTGCGGTGACAGAGGGGAAGAATGCAGGACAGGAACCCCACTGAGCGCTTGTCCAAATTGATGCAAGCTAGAAGGTGCTAGAACGACACATTTGAAGTGCTTTAATAGGGGCGCCTGGGTCACTCAGTTGGTTAAGCATCTGACTTCGGTTCAGGTCGTGACCTCGCAGTTTCTGAGTTCGAGCCCCACATCAGGATCTGTGCTGGCAGCCCGGAGCTGGAGGCTGCTTCGCCCCCCGCCCCCCACTGCCTGTCCCCAGCTTGCTCTCTCTCTCTCTCTCTCTCAAAAATAAACATTAAAAAAACCCAAAGTACTTTAACAGAAAGCCAAACACCATCATCACCAAATACTTTTTGAAACTTTAAGTGGAATCTGTCCAACCCTTGAAAAACATATACGGGGCGCCTGGGTGGCTGTCGGTTGAGCACCGACTTTGGCTCAGGTCATGAATTTGAGGTTCATGAGTTCGAGCCTGGAGCCTGCTTTCCTTTCTGTGTCTCCCTCTCTCTCTCTCCCCATAAAATGGATAAACATTTAAAACAATCTAAGAACATACAGAAGATGCCCCACTCCTTACCAGCAGAAAGCCTGGGGACCTTAAAGTGACTCGTAAGGGTGGGCGTGGCCTTCGCCCCGCAGGGCCGCTGAGAGGCACGCCCTCTCACGCTCCCAGTATTCCACGGGGGCGGCGTTGGTGACCCGCTGGAACCAGAGCTCAGGCCCGGGCCTCCCTGGTCCAGAGTCCGGACGTGGGCGGGAGCCGCGGGGGTGGGCGCCTGGCCCAGCTCCCCCGTCCCCAATGCCACCGAGGCCCGCTGACTCGGCCTGCGGGACGCACCGCCGGGGCCCGCCTGCAGGGACCGCCGAGGCTCGGCGGGGCCCCCTCGGCCCGCCTGGCTGGCGCACGCCGCAGGCGGGGAGCCCTTCTTCGCGGGGGTCCGTGCAGGCTCACTTGATTTGTCTGGAAGAGGAGACAGGCAATCTGGTTATCGCTGAGGCTTAGGTTATTTCTAAGTCACGAAGTTACTTAACCGACACGTACAAGGTATGCTGTCTTTGCTGTGTCTACCCTGAAGTGTTTGTAAGTGAAGAGAACTTATTTCTGTCGTCATGATCTCCGTATAAGTGAAACACAGGGCCTGTGGGCAATATCCCGGATGCCCATCGGGTGACGTCCTCAACCAGGGCGAGCTAGGCTGCTCGCGGCTTAGCCGAGCGTGTGGTGAGGGCCCAACTCCAGACACAACGACCAGGATGCATGTGAACGTCCGTGAGTTCTCCCGTCTTTGCTGACTGTGTCAGCAGCAGGCATCTACGCGGGCTGAGCGGACAGCAGCGGACCGTCCAGGCTCGCCTCTGGGCAGGGAGGTGGGGAGGGAACCCGGGAGAGGGCGCATCCATTCCTGGCGGGTGCCTCCGAATCCCAGGGAGGCTGCGGCACCACAATCACCAGGGCCATCCAAAACCGAAAGAGGATAAACCAGGTTCTCAGGGGCCAGTAGGCCCCCTGCAGAGGTCAGTCTGCTGAGACCCCAGAGAAAACCCGGAAGAGGAGGCGGACTCCACGGCTCACGCCGCTCACAGCTTCGCGGCGCTCCTGTCTGCACCGTCCCAGTGGCCAGCCTCCCCAGCGGGTACGACCCGGAAATCCACTAAGGCCCATTCAACGACACGCTCGGCCTTTAGTGGGCAGGAATGCAGTGCTCCGCCCAAACAGTGCCTGCGCCCTGCACCCCCGCAGCCGCTCGGGCCTCGAAACCTCTAAGGTGACAGAACTTCCGTTCCTTGAACAGGGGCCACAGGCTCCTTCTAATGGCGAAGAGAGCACCGCTGGGGAGGCTCTGTCCTGCGGTCCGTCTGGTTCTGGAAACAACTGACATTCTCTTGACCACCGCCTGGCAGTGGGGACTCCAAGTCACATCGGTCTAACTCCAGAGCTCACACTTTGCAGCTGGACCACACGCACACCTGTCTGCACAGCAAACACACGCGGAAGAGGGCCGAGTCCGAAAGGGAATCCCAGGCTCCGTGGACAGCGCCCCAGGGCTTCTCCCCTCTACCACCAGGCGGCGCCCTCGGCCTGCGAAGGTTACGACCCAGCGGAGGAGGGCTGGGGTCAGGGGGTTTACTAAGCAAAGGTCCCGAGCTGGAAGTTAGCGGGAACAGTCCTATTTTAAAACCTGTGTGTGATTACCTGTCGGCGGGCTGGCCTCAGCGTCCACAGCTTTGGGATGGCTGGTACGACCGCAAATTAAAACCCCCGGCCTCAGCGTGCCCCTTCTCGGCAGAGGGGAAGCCCCGTGAGGGCAGGGGCCCCGTCGCCATGTCCCCTGCCCGGACCACAGCAAACCCTCCAGAACCTTCTGCTGAGTCTACGCGGCTCTGCACAAGTCGCAGAGGATGGGACAGCCTTCACGGCCTTGCTCGCTGGCTTACCTCCGCAGGCGGCCGGAGAGGCGCCCACACCAGAACTCACACCCGACCCAGAGCCCGAGGAAGACGACTTCCGAGAGAGACCAGCAGCACAGCCGCGGGGTCTTAGCAGGGTCTTCTTCAGCCCCAGCTGAAACGGAATGTTAAAAACTGTCATCAGGGGCACCTGGGGGCTCAGGCAGTTAAGTACCTGACTTCGGCTCAGGTCATGATCTCACGTTCGTGGGTTCGAGCCCCGCGTCGGGCTCTGTGCTGACAGCTCAGAGCCTGGAGCTGCTTCAGATTCTGTGTCTCCCTCTCTCTCTGCCCGTCCCCTGTTCCTGCTGTGTGTGTCTCTCTCTCTCTCTCAAAAATAAATAAGAAACAATAAAATTTTTTTCAACAGTCATCAAAGACTTTACCTACCCATTACTTTTTTAATGCAAAAATAGGGTTTAAAAATAATATTTTTTAATGTTTATTTTTGAGAAAGTGTGCAGGGGAGGAGCAGAACGAGAGGGGAACAGAGGATCTGAAGTGGCTGACAGCAGAGAGCCCAACGTGGGGCTCGAACTCACAAATCCTGAGACCTGAGCCAAAGTCGCCCCCTTAACTGAGCCACTCAGGGGTCCCCAAAACAATTGTTAATAATTGAAGAACCATCATCTTAAACGTAAAGAGAAAGGCCAGGCAGTACTTCTCAGGCGCGGTCCTCAGGGCCTGCAGGAGAAGCGCGTGGGGAACTTGCTGGGAGGCAGGCCGGGGCTCCGCCCGCAGCCCCGGGTCCGCAGCTGGCCCAGCTCCTGGCCGCTGTAACACGCACCGTGCAGCTCGGTTCAACCGCAAAGATGCGGGCAGGCGTCTGCAGACCCACGGGCTGCGCTTCCCGCATCCGACCTCCCGCATCCCACCGCCTCTTGAGCCGGGGCCCGCGCAGACTCAGAGGCTCCGAGAGGCTGATCTCAGCCCGCGGAGCCGCCCACGCACACCGGGCCGTGTTCTCCGCATCGCAGCGAGCTGCCTCTCACGGTCCCATCTTCAGCCCCCGAAACTTGACTTCAGAAACACATTACAGGGTCCACAAAGCAGCCCCTCCATTCCCCTGGCTCCCAAGCCACACCCACCGCCACCCGGCCACACCCACCCAAGGCCTAAGCCACACCCACCTTGTTGGGGACAGGGAGCGACCGCTTGCCTTGGACTGAGTGGCCACTCCCGGCCGGCAGGCCAGCGCCCTCCCGGGCAGCGCTGGCTTTGTCAGGGGCCACGTCCCTGGGGGACTCCGTCTCGTTTGGGTTCCTCACGCTGGAGGGGCTGGCCGATATCCTCTTCATAGGCTGAAACATTGTAATTTGAAATGAGAAACCACCGTCTGGCCTCGACGACGTGCAGACGCACCAGGGCTTCGATCCCGAGCCCCGGCAGCAGCGGCCGTGTCCGCAGCGCCGGCCGAGGCGCTCAGTTCATCAGCTGGATGGAGGCGACACAGCGGTTCGCTTCCTCCACCGAAGTACCACGGACAGGAACGACGGTGGCGTTTGCTTTCTCATTAAAAACTGCAAAATAATACTGAGACAGGACGGTACAGGAGAGAGATCCTCTGAAGCTAATCCTCAATCAGGATCCCCAAAGATGACAACGAGGAACCTGATTCTAGTGACAGGTTGTAACTGCCATGCAGAAGGGAATCACTCACTACAAGGCCATTTCCTCTACCAGAGACGCCGCTCGGTTCCAGCGAATCTTCTCGGAAGGCTCCTGAGAGCCAGTTTTCTTTGGAGAGCGGAGTCGAAGAATGCATTTCTGACTTATTTAGACGCCAGGGCATTCCTGGCACTGACCCCCGCTTATACAAATAACCCCTGGTAACCGGGGCACTAATGAGAAGCAGCAGCTCAGGTCAGAGCCATGAAACAATCACTTTCTTCTCCTTCACAGCCTCTGAAGACTTGAGGTCGACCCCGTGTGACAGAAGCTCCCCCGGAAAGCGGGCGTGGCCAGCGGTCTGCCGCACGCTCACAGTGTGAGTTCTGACCATGCTTGTTGCCCCTGTGGTCCCTGGGTCCCTCGGCCTCCCCACCTGGACACCGGCTCACCCACCCCCGCCCTCAACACAACCCGCCTGCCGTGGTCCCTCACGTACATGGGACCGCACGGCAGGTGACCTGTGCTGTCTGCCTGCTTTCTGGGATCACCCACGTCTACACGTACTGATACTGCATGTCTTTATCACCTGAATCCAGCCCACACGCTTGTTACACACAGAAATCTGTGCCCGAGTCCACGTATGACAGAGAAGACCCATGTCCCTCGCATTCCGGATACCTCACTTTGGAAATTTGCATCCAAACAGGCTCCAGCTGGAGGAGTCTGTGTGATTCAAGGGCCGCCGGCCCCAGCGACTTAGGGGAGGCGACGGCCAGCACGCTGCCTCCGTCCAGGCACAAGGGCCTTTAGCTCGGAGCAGAGCTGGGCCCGGAGAGGGAAGGGGCTTCTGGGCCCTCGCCGGCCGTTCTGCACGGACCAGACTTGCTCACGGCCCCACAGAGCCTCTCGGTAACCAGCCCAGAGAGCAGAGCACGAGGCCCAGCCCCGAGCAGAGCTGAGAAGCGGCACCTGATGGGCGCCACCTGCTGCCTCTCCTCGAAGCGGGACTCGGCTCCCTGAGTGAGGCCGGCTCCGCCCAGCCAGGGGGTGACCCTCTCTTTCTCCTCCCCGAGTGCCCCGCAAACCTCCAGAGGCTGACCGCACCCCAAAGACCTGCCCCTCCACCAGCACTGCCCAGGACGGCTCCCCCCGTTTAATTCCTGGGAGGAGCGGGATCTAAACAAAGTCCCGGATAAGGGAGACCGAGGGCCGAGGGCTGTTCCCGGAGGGGAAGTTCTGGAAGCTGCCCGTTAATGCACATGAAACCCCCGAACGAGCAGAAAACCCAAAGCTGTAACAAAACGGAAGGGAGCACTTCAAACGGCATTCAGGAAGGGGTGTTCTAAGTCATCCCGGGAGGACGGCAGCCCCGCCTGTGTCCACACGCACCCCAAACCCTGCTCCCCATGCTGCTGCCGCTCCCCCTGCACCCGCCCTTCCTACGCCTCCGGCCCTCAGCGCAGCCACATCTCCGAGCTTCTCCCCTTCTCCCCACGACGGCTTCCCTTAGAGCCACAAACGGAGAGGGCTGTGGGAGCAAGGGAGCGCCCCGCCCGCAGACAGGCCTTCCGGCCCGGGACGTGTCTACCTGCTCCACGGCCACCTGGACGTTCCTCCCTCTCACGGACGAAGCTCGGGGCCGCGCCCAACGGTCGAGGAGCTTTCTCTGAGGCCCTGCAGGATTCGGAGGGGGGGCAGGACTGGGGTCCGCCGGCAGGGAAGAGCGAGGCGAGTGCGCGGGTCCCCGCGTCCGGGCCTGGGCTGGGGCCCCGCCCAAGGGGGTCTGGCTGGGCGGTGCCATCAGGGGGCTGCCCGACAGGCAATACGTCTCCCTCTTCAGTGACCTGGGACTCTTCTTCAGTTCCATCTCTTTCTCGAACAGGTTTATTTTTAATTTTGATTCCTGTATAAATCTCTCCACACCCTGGCTCCAGAGATCTTCGGGCCTGGCCGCCTGGGCTGCCTTGTTTTTGCTTTCTATCTGTAAGGCCAGCAAGTGAGCCTCCTTGAACACTTCCACAAACTTCTCCCCGGTGGGGGGGCTCCAGGCGAGGTGACTTTCCGGGGCTGGAGGAAGACGCTCCTCGGACACGTGGTGGTTTAATTCTAAGCTGGCAGCGATGCATCTCTCTTTATGCCCCACGGGCCCGAAGAAGACTTCGTCATCTTCATTCGCACTGTTTTAAAATAAAAGGACCGTTAAGGACACTGGCAGTTAAGTGGAAGACGTTCCGGAATGGAGTTAAGCCCGAGTTGAGGGAAGAAAACTCATCTGTTTACCTTGAGGAAGACAATGAGAGATCGAAGTCAAACTTCTCATCGGCCAGGAGCACGTCTGTGGGGAGAGAGTCCCGAGTTACCTGAGGGCCGGGCTGATAAAGAGAAAACGTCACGGGGCCTACAGCACGGTGGCTCCGTGGTGAAGTGTGCCTCATCGTGACTCTAACAGTCACCTCATCCCACGGGGCTCAAGGTTACCTTGGCTTTTTCCTTTTCTTTCTAAAATAGCATCAGCTGTTGGGTGTTTGCTAAGCTGCCCCAAAACCCAAAGTCCGTATCTTTTAGGTATAATCTCAAATCATTCACCAAGTCATTGAACTAGTGTTTCTAGACGAGCTAAGTCATTGTCAGGTTAGAGCATTTTCAGAAGTCTCCCGGAATTAGGTTCCCCCCCTACAGGCTGTAGAACAGAGCGCCTGCTGCTCTTCCAAAATCAAATCCAATTCTATTCACAAGCCCAGTCTCGACTCCATACTGCTGACTCCCGTCTCTTCTTAGAGCCCAAGAGACCGCCTTGCCCCAGAAGGAACGGGCCCCGTACCCCCACGTACGTCCCCCTGCCCGGCCTGTGAGCCTGCTCCCCACAAGAAACCTTCTCCCCGATTCCGCCCAGCTCCCCCCACTCCTGCAGCGCCATGACCTGACCTCTGTCCCCGCACTAGCCCTGCGGTTCTGGACATGTCCCTTCACCCTTCTGGGCCCCAACCAGACTGCGTTCCTCCACGACAGCAAATGTCGAGCACTCTCCCAAATCCCCTGTGTCCGGCGGGGCCTGGACACTTGGCAAATGATTATCGACATGCGCTGAACAGGTCATGTCCACCCTGAAAAGTTTATACAACACTTTCATAAATCACATCTTATTTGATCCTAATAAACAACGCAGCATACTTGTTAAAGCCATAAAAGTTTAACATATGCTAATATCCTAATTAGATCCTAGTCACTCCAATTATTCTTAATTACCCAATCAAGGAAAAGATAGAAAGCATGAATGCACAAAAGAAATGAAGGGAAGTAATCAGAGAGAGAGGAGGTTGGTCTGCTCAACTCCACACACGTAAACCTAAGGCCCTGGCGGAAATGGGTCATTTTCTAGAAAGCAGAGTGTATTTTTTTGTATATAAATTACTTGATTTTTTGCTAAAACGGCCTCCGGAAGAAAGGGAAAAGATCTCAACCATTCAATTGCCACGAAATAACCAGATTCCTTCAAGGGCTTCTCCTCAAAGGAGCCCCAGTGCCCGACAGTTTCACAGGAGAATTCTGTCACGTCCTTCAAGAAACCGCCATCTGTATGTGAATTACCCCACAGGCCAGCAGGCGGGCGGACGGGGATCCAGGGAGGAGGCTCCGTGAAAGCCGGGCGGCGGGGCCGGGGCGGGGGGAGGTCTGCCGTCACAACCCCTGACCCAGACCTGGACGCACCGACACGCACAAAGGCGACACTCTGGAGGCGGAAACACCGTGGTGCACAGACACCAGAAAACCACACGAGTGACTGACGAGGAGCGAAAGGGCACAAGCAGGGGGCCTGGGACAAAATCGCCACACAGCAGGCCACGGCGCTCACCTCCGGAGGGCGGTCCGAAGGCACGATGAGCAGTGAGAGGGGGTGGGGTGGTCAGTAAGTGGCATCTTCCCTCAGAGGAGTGTGTGTGTGACAGGAAGAAACCAGGGGGAAGTTATTTCATAGCCCGGAGTGAGGAGGTCTCACTGGGACTCCAAAGTGAAGGCTGTAAAATGAGAGACCTGATGCTCAGGATCTAACAAACAATCTTAAAACTTCTTAATGTTTTTTCCAACATTTATTTATTTTTGAGAGAAAGAGACAGAGTGTGAGTGGGGAAGAGCCAGAGAGAGAGACACACACAGATTCTGAAGCAGCTCCAGGCTCCGAGCTGTCAGCACAGAGCCTGATGCGGGGCTCGAACCCACGAACCGTGAGATCACGACCTGAGCTGAAGTCCGACGTTCAACTGACTGAGCCCCCCAGGCGCCCCTCTAAAAAACAATTATAAAACCCTGCACGGCAGAAACACCGCGAGCGCAGCTGAAGAAACGATGATAAGCAGGGAGAAAAGAACTGGCAGCCCACGTCGGGAAGGGCTCACGGACGAGCAGGTCCGCAGACGGCTCCGAAAACAACCAGGAACATAGAGAACTGACCAAGGACGGGAACAGAGAACGTGACTGACGAAATAAAATAAAAACAACCCCGAGATTCCACTTTCCACCCACCAGATTGTCAAAAACCGAAAAGTCTGGTGCTACGTGGGCAAGGCTGCGGGGAAAGGACTGCTGGGCAAGGTGCCACTCGGCAGGGCCCTCCTGAGTCCCCCAGCAGCACCTACAAAGCACAGGTGTCACCGGCCCAGCAGGCAGACCCGCGGGAGTGCATCCCACAGGCAGTGACAGTGGCTTTTGGAGAAGCGACAGTGGATGCAAACGGATGTGCGCCCACAGCAGATGGCAGAAATTACAGCACCCCCCCCCAGACGGCCCACCACAGAGATACGACGAGAACGGGAACCCCTCGCGTGTTGCCTTACAAACATCGTCAAGAGAAACGAGGCGCACAGCCCGGGAGGCGGCACAGGGCCCCATCTGCTAGGAAGAGAGGGCAGTGGCTGCCAGGGCGCACACACCGGTTTCCTCTTGCCCAGATCAGCTCTGGAAGATCAAACAGACCAAAGACATGGATGGCCTTCGACGGCGCGGCTGCAGGAGGCGGAAACAGGCAGGGGCAGACCCGGAGGGCTGGTGAGCCCCGACGAGGAGCTCCTTTCCTCCAAAGCGAGACAGGAAACCTCTGAAGGTTTTAAGCGTAAGAGTTCTGATCAGCCGGTGTTTTTCTAAGGTTCCTCTGGCCGCTGTGCAGAGTGGCTGAGGAAGGCAGGCAGTGCCTGCGGGAACCACAAAGGCACGAACCGGCCAAAGTGAAAACGTCCAGCTGCGTGGAGGTGAGTGAACGTGGCTGAGGGGGCCCAAGGTGGCAGCATCCGGGAGGAGGGGGAAAGGGATAGATGGATCCAAACTACACTCGGAAGGTGGAAATCGCAGCAAATGATGACTGAGTGAACGTGGCCCCTGCACAACTTAGCTAGGTGAGTGGAGGGGCCGTTTCCTTCCACGAGAGGGCAGAGAGCAGCCTCAGAGTCATGGGAGGGGGACACATTGAGAATGAAGAGCAGGACAGGTGAAGATGTGAGACAGGTGGGTGGACATCCAGCCCAGAGCTCAGAGGAGAGGCTGGCGCTCAAGACAAAAGGCGGGCACCACTAGAAAGGAGATGGCTTTTTTTGTTAAGTTTATTCATTTATTTTGAAAGAGACAGAGACAGCGCAAGCAGGGGAGGGGCAGACAGAGCCCAACACAGGTTTGAGCCCACGAGACTGTGAGATCACGACCAAAACCGAGAGGTGGACACTTACCGGACTACGCCACCCAGGCGCCCTGCAGATGCGGCTTAAAGCCCAGGGGGCGTCTCAGAGCCCTGGGGTTTGGAGACCAAGAGACCCCAGGGACCAGGTCCTGGGGAAGATCAGCTTCAGAAGACGGCGGAGGAAGAGGAGCCTGCCAAGAGATGGGAAAACCAGACAGGGAGGTGGAAGGAAAACCAACGCTGCCTTGGAAGCCAAGTGAGAGGGAAGTTTCCAGAAGGAGAGGTCAAATGTCATCGAGAGATTGATTAAACAAGAACAGAAAAGTAGTAACAGATTTGTCAACATGTGTGTCTTAACTGATGAAAGCAGCTTAAACAGAGCGGTGGGGGTGGGGGGGGCCGGGTCGTCAGGAAGGCACGCTCCGAGAGGGAGTGGAGGACACAGGACAGTCACAGACCAGAACGCATTTACGTATTTGTGTGTCAAGCACGAGCGGGTGAACAGAGGCACAAGGTGAGGCTACAGGAGGAGGGTGACGAGGGGCGTCCTCACGAGCAGCAATGGGGGTTCTAGGAGCGCAGGAAAGGGACTGGTATCTGACAGGGAGAAGAGGGTGCAGGGGCGAATCCCTTTTCTAGACTCAATGAAGCGGCGAGGACATGGGCAAAGTCCCGGACAGGGCTTCCGCAAAGCGGAAGTGATCGGGGGCCCCCCTTCTCCCTGCCGCACCCCTGTGCCTCAGGAACAAGGGATACGGGATGTCAACACGCTTTCGGAGAAAAGGAGAGTGTGGCCCTTCCCTCCCTCTTCGAGGCTGGATTCTCCTCCTGATGCTCGAACCAGACGGGGACCGAACAAGAGATGAAAGCGGCCAAGATTCTAAAGACACCTTGGCAAACAGAAACCGGCGACAGACACGGAAAGAAGGCATCGCACTCCCTCCCACAGGTGTTGAGTGCCTAGAAAGTGCCAGGCGGCGTTCTGGGCACTGGGTATACACAGCGAGTGACACTGGGGAGAATCGCGCCTACTACGATGGGAATCTAAACCTGGGCGGGCTGCGGGGACGGGATGCAGCAAACGGAAAAATAAAAGAAGCTGGACGGATGCAAACCCCTAGATGACAGGGACCGGGAGCCTCCGTGGCACAGAGCACAGGGTGAGCACTGAACAAACGAAGGACTCCGTCCTCGCCGATGCGCAAACGCCACCCGCTTCCCTCGCTGAGCTGCACGGCGGCGCTGCGCCCACAAGGACGTACCATCCTTCTCGGGAACCTCCATCCCTGCTTCTCCCGACCGGCTGGCTGGAGGCGCGTCGGTCGCCGGCGTGTCCTCCTTCCACGGCCAGGGCTGTCAGGAAGTCACTGCGGGGAGGGCGGGGCCAGCAGGTGAGCAGGTGTCAGGGCCCAGACTCCCCTCTCCATCCCCGCCCCCGGCCCCTCCGCCCCCCTGCAGCACCGCCGGGGGCGCTGGAAGAGAGCGGCCGGGCCGGGAAGGGCAATGGCGGCTGGGGGCCATGGGAGCTGCAACCCGCGCCCCTCCGCGCCGCCCCCCTCCAGCGGCGCCCCCCAGGCTGGGAGCTCCGGGGGCCCGATCGGGCCTGCACACCGCGGCCGTGGTCACCGGAGTCCGGACCGGTGGTGGGGCCCCCAACACCCGAACCCCCCCCTAAACCCCTCACCCGAGTAGCGGCGACGCCCGGCAGCCGCGCCTCCGCCCGGAATTTAAACGCGGCGCGGCGAGCGCGGCGCGGGCCGCCCATTGGCCGGTTTGAACGGGCTGGGCGGTGTCGCCGCACCCGGTGCATCCTGGGGGCCGCGGCCGAGTGCGGCGCGCGTGCGCACTGCCGCGCGGGTGGGCGGTGCCAGCCCGGGTTCCGCCGCGTGCCTGCGGTGGACGCGCAGAGCGGGGCGGGGCTTCCTTGGAGCGCGCGCCGCGTCACGGCAGGTTCGGCTTTGGATGGCTTCGCGTGACAAGGGACGTGGTTCGATCCCCGCCCTTCATCTGTAAATAGAGGGACTTCATTCCTTCCAGTAGGATGTTGAGGTGAAGGCCAAACGAAGTAGGTGCACCTGTCTGCTTTGTAAAGCCGTACGCACCGGTTACTAATACAGTAAGAAGACCCGGCCCCCGCCCTGGGGAACGCACCCGGTGACGCCGGCTTGTGCCCCTGGGGCCGGAGAAGCTCAGTGGTGGCGCAGGACAGTGATGAGGGTCTGAGACTGGCGAGAGGCGCGGCACAAGCTTCCCCTTGGGCTTTACAGCCGCTGGGGAGCCGGGTTTGTCCGGAGGGCAAGTTTAGGGGCAGACTGGAGGAGAGCCAGGGTCCGGTGGCTGGGTGATCGCGTCTGCATGGGGGAGTGCACACGTTGGAGCAAGAGCCCTGATCTGAGCCACGAGGAGCACTGACTGGGGAACAGATCAATCCGCGGCAGCTTGAGATTGACCCCACTTGAGCCTTGGACTGTCATTCAGGAATGACAGGACAGTGCAGTGAGGGGGCCCACTCAGGCCACTCGGGACAGTGTCATGAAGCTGTTACTCTGGGTATCTGGGACTAGTGGATGTAGCGGAATGTGGGGAAGAGCAGCCTGGGACGTCGCCTAGGGTCTGCCCTGGGAAGGAGGGAACTCAGGCAGGGAGCGCACTATTTTCAGGCATGATGATGAGCTGTTTACTTGGGGCAGGCTGGGTGGAGGGCTGTCCGGAAGCCAGCCATCCTGGGCCCAGGACCTATGCCAATAAGCCTTCCAGGCCGGCTGGCATTTGGACTTTCACGTCGTTCACACCAATCAGCCCATATTGCTGTGGTCCCTTTTCCCTTTTCACTTCTGATCCTGAGTCCAGCTCCCCATGACACTGTGAGCCCCTAAAAGGCAGGGTGGGGTCTCAGTCATGTGATGGCCCCAGCTTCACCCAGCCCAGCGCTGGGCCCCAGGCAAGAGCTGAGAGCGTGAGAGCTGGGTATTGAAGGGAGGTGGGGAGTCTAGCAGCTTGGAAAGAGCCCCACCTACCCTCTGCATCCCCTTTAACCAGTCCTGGCGTCCCCAACACCTCTTTTCTATTGAAGGGCTCCCTCTGTCGCCTTCAGCTTCTGTCTTCACCCCCCACTGCACTCTGATGTGCTGAGTCCCCCAGACCCTGCCTTTCCCACCACAGCCTCTGTCCAATGGGTCCTTTCTGAATTCCATTGTCTTGCTCAGCTTCCTGCTTAACTACAGAAGAAAGACGGTGCCAGGCTGACCCAGGTACAAATCCCAGCTGCAGGTATGGGTCAGGAGCCTTTGGGTTGCAAGAAACAAGAAACCAGCTTCAAGCTGGCTTTAGAAAGAGACTTTACCGGCTCAAGGAACAGGCAAGTCCAGGAATGGCCCTGGCTTCACGTCTGGATAGAAAGAGGGGCTCGAAGGGTCAGGTCCTCTCCCAGCTGCCTCTGGGGTCCAGGACACCCTCAGGCAGGCTGGGAGCCCCAGGCGTCCCTCCACTTACCAAGGCCTCCTGCAGACACAGCCGGTTTGGTGCTGCCAGGGCTCAATCAAGGGTCCTAAAGCCAAGGCTTGCCTGACTCAACCCCTGTGGATGTCTGCAGGCGGGGAGTGAGCACCCCCAACACCCATTCCCGACGCTCCTCTCCCTGCCTCGTGTCAGCTCAGGGGAGGTGCTCAGAGTCAGCCCCGATTATCAATAGCTTGTTGCTGCTGAGTCTACACAGTATCTTCATCTGTGCGTCCTATCATGGGCCTGCCCATCGGATAACATTTCTCTCCGCCCCTAGTAAGATTCAGCGTCATTTTTTTATGTATCCATTCAGGGGTCCGATCACCAATGTTTCCTGACAGGTCCCCAGGGCAGGCCCAGGGCTGGGTGATCCTGGGACAGCCCGTCCCTGGCTTGAGGAGGTCCTCGTAGGGGAGGAAGGAGCATCCTGGCCAGCCTGTGGCGGATGAGTGGAGGGCTCCCCAGAGGAGAGAACAGGATTCCTGCTTCCAGGCCACGCTGCGTCTTGCTTGGAACCAGGAGAGGGGAGGGCAGATGGAGTATGAGCAGGCTCTGTCACGGCACCTGGCAGGAGGGGACAGCTCAGGATGGGAGGGCAGGGTCCCCTTTGAGACGTGTCTCTATCTCCCAAGTAGAGACAGCACCCTCTCGAAATCCTATTGTGATTACCCATTTTCTTGACTCGCTGCCGCGCCCACACCCCAAGTTCAAGGAGAAGCCTGCCTCTCCAGGACTCATGCCACGCCTGACAACACAGGAGACGCAGAAAGGTGCCACCAGCAAAGGTCACAGCCAAAGCAACTGATTACCTCATTTATTTTAATCTCAGAAATTTGCCTAAGCGACTTGGAGGCCTCCGCTGCCACCCAGCAGACCTGCCCCCGCCTCCGTCCCTACCTAATGTCAGCGTGCGCGGAAGGAACCTGAGAAACACACAGGGGCCAGGATCGCCCCTCGCGGGCACATTCCAGTGAAATCAGCAACTCCCTGATTTGGGGGCCAGGTTAAGAAGAGGGGGAGACTGAGACCAAGGCAGCATTTATGAAACTGGCTCCATCCTGATAAAGCTACAGGCCACACAGTGCTTTGTGGCTTTCGCCACAACGGGGCAGCCCCTGAGCTCCGTCCACACGCCCCAGAAAGCCTGTCGACTGAATGCGTGTGCGTTCGCATGATTAAAGTCACAGCTGGCAAAGGAAACCACATACCGGAGGCCCCTCGATGGGCACCACCAAGCCCCCTGGGAAGCTCGCGCAGATCTCTCCAGAGACAGCAGAGGACCCCCCACATGCTTGTGCTTCTTTGAGGTGGCGGGTGGGGTGCAGCACCTAGGGGACCCACAGACCCAAGGAGAATCTCCGCAGGGCCTCCACGAGCTGTGACCCTGGGCAAGTCACTTCTGCCCTCATGGGTGCCCTTAGCCCAGAGACAGGACAATGTATCTAGAATATGATGAGGAAGACGAGGTGAGGGTCTATCCCAGGGGCAGCCTGGGGGCAGGGCGTCCCCAGGGGCTCTGTGGAGGCCTTTCCTCCTGGAGCTGAGCCGGCCTCCAGCCAACCCCGCCTTCCAGCCCTTGAACTCCAGGAGATGTGGGAGCGCCCTGGGAAAGCAAGGCAAGTGGTAACAAAATGGCCATGTTGGTTCTAACTGCTTGAAATGGCACCTCAGCCCTTAACAAGTATGAGGAGATCCTGAATCATGTTTAAAGTTGATTTGTGTCCCCGCTTCCTGTAACGCTGCTGGTTACAGGGCTTTTTGCTTAAAGCTGCAAAAGTACTCAACAGAACGACCTAGCAGGCGCTAGCTGCTTCTAACCCTAGAAGCCAGGGGGCAGCTGATCTGACGCCAGCCCAGCTCACTGCAGGAGGTGGACGGCCGCAGCCTTTCGGATGAGTCGCTGGGTCAGGGGTGAGTTCGGCTTCAAGGCATCACGCTCCATCAGAAGGCTCCTGTGGAGACAGGGACAGGGTCTGCGGTAGAACCTTCTAGAAGAATGTGGGGTCTGATGGTTCCCAGGCCCCAAGGCAGGACAGGGGGCTGGGGCTGGGGCTGAGATGCACAGAGAGCAAGTTGCTCCCCTTCCTGGGCTAGTGGAGAGGGGACGGAAGGGACAGAGCCCAGGAGCAGGAGGCCTGACCTTGGCAGGGGACCAGGGCCAAGGCAGTGCACCAGCGGAGATGGGGCGGAGGAGGTTCAAGGATGAGAAGGTAGGGACTCCAGTACGCAACCAGGAGAACATTTAGGCAGTGTCCCCAAGCATGTAACTGGGTGAACACATAACTGTGGCCCATCGTCCCACCAGTCAAGAGGATAGAACCGGTCTGTGGGGGTCAAGGGAAAGCCACACATGAAGCCTTCTAGGACACCAAGTGACCACAGAAACCTCAAGTTTGAACGAAGCAAGTCTGGTTTAAGGGAAAGACTCCGAACAACTGACAAGTGATTCTGCGGGGGGGTCAGGGAAAAGGGGCTCGGCCTGGCTCTCGGGGCGAGGGCACCAGTGCAGGGGGCCCAGGATCTCCACCTCGGAGGGGAGGGGCGTGAGCTTCCTGTCACTTGGCGGCGAGCAGGTCACTCGGGCTGCAGCAGGCTCTCCTCAGCAATCTGCATGGGCTCCCGGCTGCCTGTGTGGCCCGGTCCCCCTCAGCACGCCATGGGCAGGCCCCCTGCTGCGCAGCATCCTCTGCCCAGTCCAGGGGGCACCCTCCACCCATCCTGCACCTGCTCCCACCCTCAGCCCTCCTGTCCGAAGGGCCTTGCCCTCCCTGCCAGCCGCACCCACATGGGGGCCTGGAGCTCTCCAGGGAATCTGGCCACTCAAGAAAGATGTGGCTTTTGGGGATGGCCACGGAGGGGTGGATGGCATGTGCCCAAAGATGCTTCAGAGTTTTAACTGAGTCCAGAGCGGGCACACCTGCTTCATCAGCACCGAGAACCCCTCCATTTGGGAATGATGTGGGGCAGCTGGGGCTCAGCCAACACGCACCCCCCAGGGCCCCCACTTAGACCCAGGGCTTTCCACCTGACCTCCACGGCTCCACACCTACCCACTGGACACCCCACAGCTCCTCCCTTCCTCCCTTGCCTGTTCATGTTCCAAGCGGGGGGCGCAGGGGACCCATGAAGAGGGGTCACGTCTCACCCCAGGGGTATAGGTTTGGTGTAGGAACCAGTATGGAACGCGGCCGCCCCGTGCAGGGCAAGGTGAGTTGGGGTGTGGGAGCTTCGAGGCTGCCGGTGAGGGCAGGGCTTTGCCGAGCTCTCTTCTGGGGGTACCCCACCCCAACATCCCTAACCCTCCAGCCCTTCCTCCTAACTAGACCACGGGTGTGGTCAAACCGGCTGATTTCGGGCCTCCCCTCAACTGTCTGCTTCAAGGCATCCTCTCTCTCCCTGACTCCTGCCCAGCTCCTCTCCCCAGAGCCTCAGAGCAACGTGCCCCGCCCCGCCCCCATGGCGTGGTGTGTGTGTGTGTATGTGTGTGTGTCAGAGAGAGAGAGTTTCCAGTGTTAGTTCCGCCGTGGTGTGTGTGTGTGTGTGTGTGTGTCAGAGAGAGAGAGTTTCCAGTGTTAGTTCCGCCGTGGTGTGTGTGTGTGTGTGTGTGTGTGTGTGTGTGTGTCAGAGAGAGAGAGTTTCCAGTGTTAGTTCCGCTGTGGTGTGTGTGTGTGTGTGTGTGTGTGTGTGTGTGTGTGTGTGTCAGAGAGAGAGAGTTTCCAGTGTTAGTTCCGCCGTGAGAAATAAGCACCAGGCCCACCAGGCCTTGGGTCTGCCTGCCTGCTTCCCCCCCCCCCCGCCTCCCCCTGGAGTCCAGCAAATCAGCCTTGTGAGAAAGAAAGAGAGGGTGGGCATGTGCAAAGGCCCGGGACCCTGAAAGAGCAGGACATATTGGGTAACTTACAGCTCAGCATGGCTAGAACGAGGCGTGAGCTGGGGAGGGCGGGAGGGCCGGCCTGGGGGTGGGGTCCACCTGCGCGTGGTCAAGCTGGGCGCGCTAACAGGGAAAACCAAGCCCCTCGTGGCCTCTTGTCCTCAACCTCGGGAGATGAGAACCACCTCAGGCAGAGGGAGCCTCTGGGCAAGCTGGAGACACACCCCCCTCCATGTGCGGGGGCAGCGACGCTCAGAGACGCCCCCAAGCCCGGGGTGGATGTGAGCAGGGAACTCACCGAGCCACGTTCTTGTGGACGCTCGAAGTGCAGTTCAAGGCTGCGTGGATCAGTAACTGGTTGAAGACGTCTCTCTGAAAGGCCGTTGGGGCAGGTTAGGCTCCTGTGACGTGGGCTGAGGGAGGGGAGCCCCCCCCACTGCGGGCAGGGCTGTTCTCAGGGACTTCCTGGGGGGGTGGAAGGTCAGGACCCCCTCACACCATGGGCACCACCCCCAGACGCTGCTGGGCCCAGGCTGCCAGGGAGGCCGGAGGCTCACCTGGGCGTTGCTGCCTCCGATCTGGACAATCCGGTAGCGGATGGGCAGGAGCAGCTCCACCACGCGGTCCGGGTTCCCGTTCTCGGCCTCTACCAGGGCCTGGCACAGAGGCAGCCCCACGTCACGGGCCAGGAGGTGCTGGCAGTTCTCCCCGGGGGACCTGCCAGTCCGAGAAGGTGCCCTCAGTCACCTGCAAGCACCTTGCACTGCCCGTCACAGCAGGGGCCTCCCTGCCTGCCTCCGGTGCCCCCAGCTCCGTGCCTGGCACACAGCAGGTGCTTGTGGAGGGGAAGCGGCTGGGAAGGGGGGACCAGGGGGTTCTCTCGACCCTGGGTTGAACTTTGCCGTTCACTAGCCACATGGTTTCAGGCAGGTCCCTCAACTTCCAGCCTCAGTTTGCTCATCGGTAAAGTGCGGGGAGCCGTGCCAACCGCTGGGGGCTGTCAGGAGGCATGCAGACGATGCAAGTGCAGGCCTGGTACTGGAGTTGGCCCCGAGGCTGGGGCAGATGGCTGTCAGCCTGTCTCCCTGCTGGCCCTCAGGTGGCCGCTGCTCTGGGTCACAGGCTGCAGCCATGGAGATGGTGGCCACCTCTAAACCTCTCTTAAAAGTCAGAATCAGAGGCGCCTGGGGGGCTCAGTCAGTTGAGCGTCTGACTTGGGCTCAAGTCATGATCTCACTGTTTGTGGGTTCAAGCCCCACATCAGGCTCTGTGCTGACAGCTCAGAGCCTGGAGCCTGCTTCTGGTTCTGTGTCTCCCTCTCTCTCTGACCCTCCCCTGCTCACACTCTGTGTGTCTCTCTCTCACAAAAAATAAATAAATGTTTAAAAAAAGTTTCTATTAAAAAAAAAAAGCCAGAAACAAATACTCAAGTGCTTGTGAGCTCCCTGGGCCTCCCCTGTGGCGAAAACAGCTAACAGCGGGCATCTCTCCTGAAACCGCCTCCCTGGCCCAAGCCCACGGTCCCCGCAGCATGGCTCTGGAAGGAGGGCTAGGGCAGTGGCCGTGGGGTGGCCCCCAGGACAGGCCACCAGGCGCCACGCCTCCCGCAGCTCCAGCCCTACGGGCGGGACTCCGGCACATCCCTGGCGGCCCACGCTGCCGAGGACCCTGCCCTCCCTGGACTCCCTCAGGCCTCCCACCAGTGCTGGGAGGTGTGCCACCATGTCCCTGCCCCTCACTCTCCTGCCCACCCGCCTCAGCAGGCACTGTCCCCGAGTTGCAGATGAGGAAACTGAGGCTCAGCACAGATGCACTGTGTCCAGGATCTCAGATGCTGTGAGCAGCAGGTCTCTCTGGTTCCGGGGCCTCACCGTGTCCCTCCTGGGAGGCTGCGCCCATGACGGATGCTGTCACCCCTGGCTGGGGGATGACCCCCCCCATCTACTGGGGGAACAAGTGTGTCCGTGGGGATACATCCACCTGGGAGCACACACTGCTGGCAGCAGCCCCCCCGGCCCCCCCACAGCCCTGCGCACCCCCAGCACCCCCGGCGGGCAGGGGCACGGCAGAGCTGGCCCCAGCGCGCCCCCAGCACCCTGTTATCCCCGCAGCAGGGCCCCGTCTCCCGTGCGTACTCGCTGGCATCCTGCAGGGTGGTCAGAATCTCCTGCGTGGTCCGGGAGTCCCGAGCGCCCAGGGATGCCATCAGGAAGTGTGCGTCATTGAACAGCAGGATGTGGTCACGGCTGTGCTTCTGGGTCACCGCCAGGACGTCCTGCCACCGCTCACCCACGGACACCCCTGAGGACACAGGGGAGAAACCATGGGCCTGGAGTTCTGCAGGGGCCCGTCCTGTGCAGGGACCCCCGTGCCCCCACACCCCCCCGAGGCTGGGCAGGTGAGCAGCGCTGGCAAACAGCCTCAGACTTTGGGCCCAGTTCATGTTAACTTTGTTTCATTTTTTTTTTTATGTTTATTTATTTTTGAGAGAGAGACAGAGTGCAAGCAGGGGAGGGGCAGACAGAGAGGGAGACACAGAATCCGAAGCAGGCTCCAGGCTCCGAGCTGTCAGCACAGATCCCGATGCGGGGCTCAGATTCAAGAACTGTGAGATCAGATCGGACGCTTAACCAACTGAGCCACCCAGGCGCCCCTAACTTTGTTTGATTATAAAAGCAATAGATGCATAAAATAGAAAACAAAGTAACCTATTAAATGATAGCAAATGATGTTTCTGGCCCCTTTGACAACCCCCAAAACCGTTCTTAAAACTTTTCCTGCAGGGCGCCTGGGTGGCTCAGGTTAAACATCCGACTGCGGCTCAGGTCATGACCTCATGGTTTGTGAGTTCAAGCCCCACATTGGACTCCACGCTGGTAATGTGGAGCCTGCTTGGGGTTCTCCTGTCCCTCTCTCTGCTTCTCCCTTGCTCTACCCCCCCTTCAAAATAAATAAATAAACTTAAAAAAAAAATAAAAAATTATAGGTCTAAGGAGCTCAACCCTTTTTATCATTACCCAGAGTTCTTTGAATTTGAATCAGTCTTCCCTGATTATAAAAGCGATACGTCTCCATTGGAAAAAATATAAGATAAAACTACCTCTGAATCTATCTAGAGGCACCGGGGGGGCTCTGTCGGTTGAGTGTCTGACCTCAGCCGAGGCCATGATCTCATGGTTTGTGAGTTCGAGCCCTGCATCAGGCTCTCTGCCGTCAGCACAGAGCCTGGTTCAGAACCGCTCTCTCCCTCTCTCTCTCTCTGTCCTTCCCGTTTGCACTCTCTGTCTCTCTCAAAAATAAACTTTTTAAAAAAATACATAAATAAAATAAAAATCTTCCTATGATTACCATTGGTATGACACCTGAGAGAGAAAAGGTGTTTGATAAAACTCTGCCCAGTTAATAACTAATTCGCCCACCTCTGTGTCTCCATTTCTAACTCTAGGCAGCCCCTGCTGCCTCTCCGCTCCCCAGGACCACCTCCCGATTCCCGGAAGTTACTAGCTTCTCCCTGCTTCTCGGGGGCGCCTCCCAAACTGGAGATGTGGCACCTGACCTCTGTCTCTCAGCCCGTCAAGTTGGACACGTCTCTTGAGTCTCCACTCTATGGCGGGGGGGCGTGTCCTTTCTCTTCCCTCCACCACCCCCGGCATGACTCTGCCTCCCAGCCTCTGTCCCTCGGAGCCTCCCCCCTGCATGTGCACCAAGGTGAGGGGCTGCAGGGTGCCCAGAGAGTTCCAGGCGGCCTCAAAGGCAAAGGGTTCACAGGGTCTCCGAGTCAGTGGGATCCCACCTTTCTCCAGGCCCCTCGACGGCCCAGCTTTCACTTTTGCTGCTTTACCATCTGACCATCGTGAGCTGGTCTAGAAAACGCGGTAGCGGCCTCTGCTCTGACCCCCGCTCAGCCCCAGCTGCCCGCCTCTCGGCCCGGGCCACACGGACCCTGCTCTTCAGTCACTCGCCCTGCGGCAGACACGGGTCTCTGTGTCCCGGGGGCAGTGGACAGGCCGCTCCCTGCACGGAACACCCTTTCCCGTCCCCGCCCGGCGACACCCTACACACCCTTCCGTGCCTCACATTTCACCTCCGAGGAAGCCTTCCTGGAACCGTCGGAAACAGCTTGCCCTGCCCAGGCCCCATCCCTACACTGTCATGCTGACCCAGGACCTAGGGTGGATACGGGCCGGGCCCGAGGGAGCAGGGAGAAGCGTCTGGCACCAGGACGACAATGTTGAGAAACCTCGCTCTCTGAAATCCCCAGGATTTCAGAGCTGAGAAACCGTCGCACCTCCGGCTCCAGGAGAGGAGGCAGCAGCCAGGTGCTGCCCGTGCCCTGCAGGTGCGGCGGGACCGTGGGAACGGCAGGGGGCCCGGTGGCCTCAGCCGGGCCGCACCCGGGGCCACAGATGGGCAAGCCGCTGGGGCCTGCAGCTCACGGGCGCCCGCCCGGCTCTGGGTCCAGGCCCCCCTTCCTCTCGTCCTGGGGGAGGAGAGAGGGCAGAGGGGCGCGGGGGGAGTGCGCAGACCAGGCTACCTTCCATCTGCAGCCGGTACAGCATGGAGCAGCTGTCCACCATGTCCAGCATCGCCCCGCTGGCCTTCAAGCTGGGGAGGACCTGGAAGACATGGGCGGCCGGGCACGTGAGGGGCCGCAGGGACGGGCCACGGGTGGGGCCGGCACGGAGCCAGCCCTCAGCCACCGCCCCTCTGCCTCAACTACCAGGACCGTCCCCTCGCCCAGGCCTGTGGCCGATCCAGGCTCGAGACCCGAAGAAAGGACAGCAGCCTCCAGCACAGGCCGGGCCCTGGCATCGGTCACCTCCCGTCCCCGGCCTCAGGCCAGGCTGGGGAGAGGCTGGGTCCCCCGTTCCCGGCTCCACGTTTAGCTAGCCTGTCCCTTGTGGCACTTGGGTAGTCACCCTTCATTTCTCAGTGCACAATCCTGATAAAACTCGACGGGAGGACTCAACCGACGCTTTACTGAATGTTTTCCCTGGGTTTAGAGCCCCAGGCCCTAAGCATTTCTGCGACCCTGATCTTCAGTTACAAAATCTGCATGGGGTGGGGGTGGGGGGTCCCAGAAGCTGCGAATTAGGCTTGTTTTCTCTTAGAGGCAACTGCAGGGGCTGCAGGAGGGCCAGAGGGAGCTAGTGTTCAGCGGGCACGGAGTCGCAGTCAGAGAAAACCAGAGTTCTGGCGACAGGCCGTGGTGACAGTGAATGGACGCAGGGCCACCAAACCATATGCTCAAAAATGATCCCAGCGTGGGGCGTGTGGGCGGCTCAGTCGGTTGAGTGTCCGACTTCGGTTCAAGTCATGATCTCACAGTTGGTGAGTTCGAGCCCCATGGTGGGCTCTGTGCTGACAGCTCAGAGCCTGGAGCTGCTTCAAGAGTCTGTGTCCCCCTCTCTCTCTGCCCCTCCCCTGCTCGTGATCTGTCTCTCTCTGTGTCTCAAAATTAATGTATGTAAAAAAAAATGATCCCAATGCAAATTTTGTATATATTTTGCTATATATAGTAACAAATGTTCCCTCGGGCAGATCACTAATCCTACCGAAGAAAAGCAAGCTAAAATGACTAGAGAGAAGTCCGGGACTCCAGAAAGGACCAACTCCGACGCGGCGTGCTGCCAGCACCCAGAATCCCCGCGTGTCTTCACCCTCCCATGATGCCGCTCGGTGAGGCAAGAGTGCACCCCAGGGGGTCTTGCACAAGAGGGAGTTCTTGCTTCAGCGGCTGCTTCTGGCTGGGCCGACACTGACGGGCTCAAGTGCCCGCTGGAGACTAAAAGGCAACTTTGTGCCAACAACCGAAGTGGGTGCAGAGGCAAACTTACGTGGGTATCGTAAATGGTCAGCGCGGCCTCGTATTCGCCCTGGAAAAATCAAGGTCCCATGAGCAACACGCAGCAAAGGTGAGAGGCGCCCGGGGGGGGGGGGGCGCAGTCGGTCAAGCGTCCAACTCTTGATCTCGGCTCAGGTCACGATCCCACAGTTTGTGAGTTCGAGCCCCGAGTTGGGCTCTGCGCTGACCGCACGGAGCCTGCTTGGGATTCTTCCTTTCCCTCTTCCTCTGCCCCTCCCCCGCTTGTGTGTGTTCGCTCTCTCTCTCTCTCTCTCTCAAAATAAATAAACTTAACAAAAACAAAAACATGTAGCAAAGGTGAAATGTAATACTGAGAAATGAGTGGGAAGCCAGCCCCCGGCCGCGCCCCCAGCACGCTCCACGGGGGATGGGCAGTGTCGCTGGAGGGTGTGCGGATGGAGGACCGGCGCCACTCTGCCCCGGGATCCTGGTCCCTCTGCCACTAAGGGGACAGTTTCTGTTGAACGTTTACTGTCCCCACTGCGCTTGTCCAAGTCTTAGGAGCTTTCTTGTGTTATTTCTTCCAGTCTTTTTATTCTTTTTTTCTCTCTTTTCCTTGTCATACACTCGGTGGGGGCCACTGCTCTCTTCCAGACACTATGACAGCGCCACCCTGTCACCGCTGGCCCTCAGCTTCTGAGCATTTCCCTTTGGACTTTTTCTAGATTTTCTGATATGCACCATCGTAGGAAGCTGCCGTACAAAGGGGACCTGGGGCAGAATCGCTGGGGTCAAGGGCGTTCCCGCACCCTCGCTCTCACTGGGACGAAGCATCTGGAAGGTCTCACGGCTCGGCCGGGTACAGCCTGAGGAGGGGCGGGGGCTCAGCGGCCCCCCCCCACCAGCGGCAGACGACACTTGGTCTAGACTGTCCCCACAAAGTACACGCGTACACGTGACCCCCGCGTCCACGCAGTGAGGAACACCCGACGCAGTTTAAGCCTGAGAAGCTATTTGAAAACGTTAATGCTGTTTCGCCCGGGCACCATTTAAACGTGCAAACCCCAACGATTACCTGGGGACATGGCAAAGGTAGAAAAATATTTATTTCTCTGGACATCTTTGTAGGACAAGACAGCTCACTGTCTTACCTTCTCAATCAGATACAGAGCCCAGTGCCAGTAATTATGACAAGCAAGCATATCAGAGTCCTGGGGGGGAAACGAGAGAGTTAGAGAAACATCGGACAGCCCGTGGGGAAAAAAGTACAGGCCGTGGCTTTAGGACAACGCAGGCCAGGACACATGCCCGCGGCGCCCACGCTGAGGTCGGCCTGTGCCGGCTCCACGCCCCGACGTCCCTGTCCTCTCTGAGGGATGGCCGCCAAGGAGTCTGAGACCCGGGAGCCCAGCAGTAGGAGCAGGGCCAACACAGAGGTCACCCTGCTCCTCAAGCTTAAGAAGACAAGCCACGAATCCACAAACAGGTGCCAAGGCTCCCAATCTGGGGGTGTCCAACTCCCAATAAAGCCGTGAGGACCCATGAGCCAGGGCTGGACCCCCGAAGGCACTGGTAACGCCAGCAAGTAAGGGGGCGCTGTTGACATCTGGCAGCTGCCGCCAGCGGTCTGTAGGCCCCATCGCGAGCATAACCCTTCCTTCCGCGAGGCTACTGCAAACACGTCTTCCTCTGCCTGGACACCACCTCCCATCCCCTGGAAAGAGGAACTGACGACCCCTCCTCCACGGCCACCTTGCACCTGTGCCTGACGACCCCCAGGCTGCCCGCATCCCCTCTTCCTCGCCGGCCCCAGCAGGTCTCGGTGTCTTTGCTCGGTCTGGCTGGAAAACCCTCCATCTCCCCATCCATCACCTGGCAAACTCCTATCCATCCTTCAATACCCAGCTCAGGGGTTGCCTCCTCCGGGAAGCCTTCCCTGACCACTGCACCCTCAAGGCCAGTGGGGTTGGAGGCCTCCTCTGGTGTGGTTCGTGGGCCGCTGAGAAGCTGCTCACTCCACTTGATCAGGCCTTCTGAGGACAGAGAAGTCTGGGTCGGACTCTCTGTGGAGTCCCCGGGGTGGGATCTTGACTGAGCTCCGGTCTGGGGCAGGAGGAGCGGGAAAGGGAGGCCCAGGCCTCACCATCTACTGCAGACTGGCCTGCCGAGGCCAGAGGCTGCCAGGAACCAGAGCAGGGGACAGAAGCAAACAGTAGCCTGGGCTGGGGGTCCAGCACCAACCCCAGTGGGAACTCGTTCGGGGCCAAGGGCTTCACAGCGGCTACAAGAGCAGGTTTACAGATGAGAAAACCAAGGCTCAGAAGGATCACGTTCATGCCCTGGGGTCTAGCCAGCCATCCAACGCCCACGCCCAGTGAAACCACAGCGTCTGGGGGAGGGATGTGATGGAATGGGCTGGAAGGCCCTGGCCCAGGCCTTCCCTGGCCTCCTTCGGTTCTGCCTGGGCAAGCCCTCAGCCTGGAGGACACGGCCACGCAGCGGCTCCTCCCCCAGGCTCAGCGCTCTCACAAGCACCATCTGTATCTGCCTGGGGGAGTCAGTCTGCCCCCCAGGCCCCCCGCTGCACTGTGTGCTCCCGAGCCAGCCGGCTGGTGGTGACAGAAGACGCAGCTCAGGCTTCTTACGGTTCTCACCCATGCCAGGCTCTTGTGCCCTCAGTACTTTCCTGATCCGTTCCTTTGCACCGAATGCCCAGCCCCAAACCTCTCCTAGAATCACCTGCCAAGCGCTAGCAGGTTTCGGCCAGCCATACGGCTCCCTGGGGACTTGACAGAACCCAGCTCCCCCAGGGCTAAGCTGCACCCTGTAACTTCTGTCCATAAAGCCATAACTCAAGGGCGCGGGCGGAATTTTCCAGGCACATGACCCATCGCCAGGAGTCATACCTTCCAGTGGGCTTCTGACTGCTGCATAAATTTCAGTCCATCCTGGATTTCTGCTTTCATCTCGTGAATGTGGGCAACGGTGTGCACCGACCACGCGTCTGTTGGGTTGATGGACAAAGCCTGCGTGGGAGGGGGAGGAAGATGGCTGGAGGTCATGAGGGTTAGTCAGGCTGCCTGGCGACCACGCATCTCCAGGTTAGGCGGGGACCACGGGCCTGACTGCGGGGCCGGAGCAAGCGTGCGCACCGGGCTCTGCCTCAGAACAACAATGACCCCGATGTCCAGCCCCGCTGACCACCCACAGGGTGTCACTGCCCATTTCAAGGGTGAGGGACTGAGCTCAGGGAGGAAGACCGACTTGCTCAAGACCACAGCGGGGTCTTTCCAAAGTCAGGACTCACCCTCCCGGCCCCAGAGCCTCCTGCTCACAGGAGAGTCACCTGCAACCTGCCAGCCGGCCTCTCTGGGCCTGGGCCCTCCCTCCCACCTCCCAGTGAGAAGCAGCGTGGCTTTCCCCTCCCCGGGGTTGGCTGTGATGACACGGATGCGGCCCGGGCCGTGTGAACGCTGGGCAGAATGCTGGGCTCATGGCTGCCCCTTGTGGACGGCCATGCGTATGGCAGCCTGGGCTCATCCTGCCGTGAGTGCTATTAATAACATTAGCCACTCACATGACCCGCAAGCCAGGCAGGACACAGGGTATGGCGCCTACCCCCCTGGAGCTTTCTTTTAGTCCTGCGTTCAGCTCATGTTCACTGCGAGATCCTAAGCGCCAGGCACAGAGCAGGAGGCTGAGGCTCCAAGTGGCCCAGTGGACAATCCACCGAGCCCAGGTCCCACACACCGGGTCACTCTGTCCCACCCGGCCCCACTGACTGCCTCGGTGCCCCGTGCCTTTCACAGAGGCGCAGCCCCTGGCCTGGCACCTGCTGTGAGGTCTATGCGGACGGGCCGTCCCCAGTAAGCCCTGCCTCTCTGCACCTGCTCACTCTGCTAGTACGGCCTGCCCGGTCCACTTGGGGACGCTGTAAGAGAGAAGGTGTCCTTGGGGACAGTGGGCACCCCGGCAGAGCCCTGCAGGACCAGGACCCTTCAGAAGGCTGCAGGGGCACAGCTGTGCAGGCCCAGGGAGCGGGCGTCCTGAGAAGGGACCCCCTAAGTCTGCAGCTCAGGGCAGAAGTGGTAGGGACCCCTCCCTAAGGAGAGAAGAAAAGAGGGGAGAAGACTTCAAGGTCACCTGGATGTGCGCCCAGGTGCCTACAGCCCCCGTGACCTGGTAAACTGAGACAGCTCAATCAGACTGCATGTTTGTGTGTGTTCCCACGTATGGGAGACAAAGAAATAGAAAATGTATAAAATAACTAGGCCACGTGACGGGGGCCGCTCGGTTCTTTCGGTACGAACCCAACTGAGTGGTGCTGGCATGAATAAATACTGCTTCCTGGAAAGAAAAGCCTCGGGGTCACGGCTCTCTGTGCGGGAATCCTGTGACCACGGGACCAGAGCGGGTGCGGGGGGTGCTCTGCCCGCCCCAGCCACTCCGAGGGGCCGGCCCCTTGGGAAGGGCCCGCTTACCTCTTTGGCAAGCTTTTCCGCCTTATCGTAGAAGTTGGTTTCCATCAGTCCGAAGGAATAGATGCCTTTCACGTAGCTAAAAACAGAGAGGAAGAAAGTCTTCGACAGCAGTGGGGTGTTCCACCCCCGGTGGGGGCCGAACCGCGTCCCCCAAAATGATGCTCGAACACAGACCCTGATTTGGAATGCAAGTGTCTGCAGACGCACTCGAGCTGAGGTCCTACGGGACAATGTGGGCCCTAAACCCAAGGACCTGAGTCCTTACAAGAGAAAGGAGAGGCAGACTTGGACGGAGACGTACAAACAGACACAAAGGGCAGACCCACACGAACTCGGAGGAGACACTGGAGCCACGCGGCTACAGGCAAGGAGCAGCCGGGATGGTCGGCTGCGGCCCGAAGCCAAGGGGAGGCGAGGAAGGAGGTTCCGCTAGAGCCTCTGGGGGGAGCGCGGCCCCGGTGATTTCTGCCACGTGGCCTCCGGAACTGTGAGAGAATGAACTGTCCCTTTAGGCTGCCCAGTTTGTGGCACTTTGTGGCGGCAGCTCCAGGGAGGGACACACGCCCCCTCCCCAGGGGTACCACCCCATGCACCGGCTTCCCTCCGACTGGATGCTTCAGACCAGTGGGGGGCGCCGTGACCTTCATCGTCAGCACAATCCTCTGTCCCCCAAGCCCCATCTCTGTGGCAGGCGCCTCTGCGATTCACACCCCACCCCCTAAGACAGCAGCACACTGTCCTCACTGAGGGCCCTCGCCTTCCTGCCTGGCTGGTGACGCCTCCCTCGGGAAGCACTCAGGAGCGCAGGCCGGCGGTGCGCCCACCCCCGGCCCAGCTCCTAGAGGCCAGGACCCCGTCTGTCCCGCTCACTCTCGGCCCAGCCCCAGCCCAGGATGGGCTTGGGGACACTTCACTGGACCAGGGCACGCTGCCATTTCTCATCTGTGATCACAGGCGCTGAGCGCCAGGGTGGTCACCCGTGAAAGAGGCGGTCTTTCCTGGTGTGTTATGGGATTCGGAGAAAACAAGAAAAGAGCAACGGGGTTTCTATTTGTGGCTCGGCCGTTATCTTTATCACCATGCAGAGGGACAAAGTCTAGCTCTCATGATTCATAGAGGCAGTGCTCTGGCACACTGGCTTCCAGGCTTTTCTTTTAAATGTTTCTTTCTTTTTTTTAAGTTTCATTTACGTTGAGAGTGAGAGAGAAAGTGGGGAAGGGTCAGAGAGAGAGAGAGACAGAGAGAGAGAATCCCAGGCAGGTTCCCCACGGTCAGCGTGGGGCCAGATGTGGGGCTCAGGCTCATAAACCACCAGATCACGACCTGGGCCCACGTCGGGTGCTTCACTTACTGAGCCGCCCAGGCGCCCCTTAAATATTTATTCCTTTTTTGGTTTTTTTTAGCTTTTTTATTTTTGAGAGAGAGAGAGAGGCAGTGCAAACAGAAGAGGGTCAGAGAGAGAGGGAGACACAAAATCTGAAGCAGGCTCCAGGCTCTGAGCTGTCAGCACAGAGCCTGACGCGGGGCTCGAACCCACAAACCGCGAGATCATGACCTGAGCCGAAGCTGGACGCTCAACCGACTGAGCCACCCAGGTGCCCCAATTTATTTCTTTTAAGTAATTAAATATTTCTTTTAAACATTTAAGTATTTTAAATATTGCTTTCAAATATTTACTGGGGTCCTTTAACCTTCCACATTTAAGCACACATCGAATGCTTGCGGGGTGCCCGGTACTGGCCGACTCTGTGATGGTGACTCTCGTGTGTTACCTCGGCTGGGCTGGGCTGTCCAGCGGTTGGGGCCGACACCATCTAGATGTTTGTACAAAGGTACGTCTCAGATGTGATTAACATTTAAATCTACAGGCTTTGAGTGCAGCAGGTCACCCTCCATGATGAGGGTGGGCCTCACCCAAACAGTTGAAGCCTTAAGAGAAAGGACCGAGGTCCTCAGAAGAAGAAGGACCTTCGCCTCCAGATTACAACACGGACTCGCCGGACTGCGGGCCTGGCCTGTGGGCTTCAGACGTATTTGCCAGTCCCTGCACCTGCGTGAGCCAACTCCCTAACAATCAGTCTCCCCCCCCCCCATCTAAACACATAGATAACACAGCCACAGATAATCATACCCTAGCGTTCTCTCTCTACAGAGAACCCTGCCGACCCCAGCTCTCCAGTCCACGAGGCTGTCAGACCTCCACAACCGTCCTGTGATTAAGACCCAATGGAGGCGATTCTGGGCGGCAGTCACCAGGGCCACTGAGGTCCTCCAGGCGCCCCCCTCCTCCCCAGCACACAGCGGAGCTTCACTGCCTGGTGTCCTGTGGGCAGGTGACCAGCTCTGGCTGACGACTTGGGAGTGGCAGGGTGGCCCTTCCTCTCTGAGCCTTGCAACCATGAGTCCCTCGGGTGCCCTCTTCTCTCTCTTTCAGTGACCAGTGTGTCCAAAAAGCAGCCATTTCATCACCTGGGACCCTGATGTGGGAAGGAGACGATGACAGGGGTGCAGAGCCCTGCACCGCCCCCCCCCGCCATGACAGGGGCATAGCATGTATGAGAAATAAGCCTCTGGAGAATCAGATCTAGAGGATGTTTGTTACTGCAGCAAAAGCTACCCTGGGCTGACTGATACACACGCTACTGATACACAGGATTGGGAGGGGGAGCAAACAGAGAGGTCTTTTCACTTTCAAGAACCAAGGGAAAAGCCACAGCAGGCTCACTATTTTCGGGGCAGGGCCAGGAGTCTTGCCGTGTTTTGGGGGCAGAGGAGAGAGGGAAAGAAAGAAACGATGAGGTTTCCAGCTGGCACGTACCTGCTAAGGGGGATGTCGGGTGTCCAGAAGGGGTAAATCCGAGCCACAGAATCCCGCATCTGTTCCTGGTAGCCCAGGTAAAAGTAGGCGTCATGGGAAAACTTTAGGGCTAACATGTCTGTTGGGTGGTCCCAGAGAATCTGTTCCCATAGTTCACAGGCTCTGGAAAAGTTCCTGAAAGTCAAAGAGAGATTTCTCAGCAGCGCTAAACACGGAGTTCATACACGTGTGTGCAAAAGGCACCGTTTCTTGCCAGAGTCTGGACTGATCATACATATACATGGTGTATGTAATATGGAAGGAGATACATGCCTGTATATATAGAGACACAGAAAGAGACACAGAGGGAGAGAAAACATATTCTCGACACACCCACAGGAAAAAGTTTCTATGTTAGCTTGTGGCTCAGGGAATCGAAAAACCAGGGGGAGGGGAGTCTGGGGGGCTCGGTCAGTTAAGCGTCCGGCTTCAGCTCAGGTCATGATCTCACGGTTCGTGGGTTCGAGCCCCGCATTGGGCTCTGTGCTGACCGCTCAGAGCCTGGAGCCTGCTTCAGATTCTGTATCTCCCTCTCTCTCTGACCCTCTCCTGCTCGCGCTGTCTCTCTCTGTCTCTCAAAAAAAAAAAAACCCAAAAAGCAACCCAGTGGGAAGTTTTACTCCGGAATTCAAACAAACAAACAAAAAAACTGGTCTAACAGGCTGCCAAAGGCAATCTCCGGAGACCGTGACCCAGCTGCAGCTGCGGGAAGTCAGGGGGGCAGCCCGCCCCTCCGTGGTTGACTGCCTCGGAACCCATCAACCATCAGCTCAGGCCGCCCGGCTGCGCTGGGCATCTCCCCTGCCCCCTGCCCGGGCAGAGGCAAGGGGCTGTCCTGTCCCGGAGATGGGCTCCAGGATCATGACACAGAGGGCGACAGCCGTGAGGGCAAGGGGGATGGGGGGCAGGGGGGAGGGGAGACACCGGAAGGCTGCAAACAGATCTCACAAGGGTGTTAGGGCAAGGCCACGGTGCGCGCTTCCTGTCTCTTCCTTCATATGTTTCTGTACCGCGGTCCTATCATGTTTGTAACAAACATAATGTCCAGTTTGTTTAAAGAAAGAAAGTTGTCGGGGCGCCTGGGTGGCTCAGTCAGTTAAGCATCTGTTCGGCTCAGGTCACGACCTCACGGTTTGTGGGTCTGAGCCCCACGCCGGACTCTGTGCTGACAGCTCAGAGCCTGCTTCGGAGTGTCTCTCTGCCCCTCCCCCACTCTCTCTCTCTCTCAAAAATAAATAAACATTGAAAAACTTAAAGAAAGTGGGTGGAACGCTAAATTGGAAATCCCAGCCAGTTTCCTTGCTCTGCAGTCAAGAGAAGACGGAGCAGACGAGCAGGATGTGGTTTACACTCAGAGACGGCCACGGAGGCAGGGTGAGCCGGCCCCGTCCCTCCTCCCGAGGGCGGGGCAGGAGCCCGGGGCACGGCCCGGCGTGGGCGCAGGGGGCCAGCCGCGGCCGGGGAGGCCCTCACCCCTTGGCAAAGGTCTCCACTGCAGACACGTGCAGCTGCTCCCGCCGCGTCAGCGGCTGCGCTTTGGAGACCTCCACCATCGTCCTCACGGCCAACTCCAGCTCCCTGTCCAGCCTCACGGAACTCCCAGTGCCGATGAGCACGAGGCCGGTCGAGATGGCGTGGCCCATCGCTGGAGGAAGGTTGGAAAGCAGCTGGTGATTCAGAGGGTCCGGCCCAGTCCAGCCCAGCCCTGCCCAGCCCAGCCCTGCCCTGCCCAGCCTCGAGTGTAAAATAAATACCCCACCCGGGTGGCCCCTGCTTCCATCCTGGGGCCTGAGGTTCTGCTCAGAGAGCCCACTCCCAGCTCCTGGTCCCCCAGGGGCTGGGCTCGGCTTCCTTTTCCCGCATCCTGTGTGTCCTGTCCTCATCGGGAGCTGGCCACAGTGGCATGGAAAGGGACGGGGGCGGTGCCCTGCCCCCCTCAGCCCTCCTCCCGGGCCCGGAACCCCACCCCTCCTGGGGCCCCCTCCTCTGCCCCAGGCCGGGTCTGGAAAACCGTGAGCCTATGTGGTTCCAGCCACCCGACATCTACCGGCTGGGGGCTTTGGGGCACATTTCTCATTCTCTTTCCTCCTCTGAGAAACACGATCAGTGAGCGACTTCCCCGCTGAACGGACCAACGATTGGGGGGAAAATTAGGAAGATGCCTTCCACGGCACCCGGCGTCTCTGTGACGCAGCTGGGATGCCAAGCCCACCCGTGGCTCCCGTCGTGTGCCTGTCCCTCCGCACAAACGGCCCCCAGCCCGGCCCCTGCCCCATCCCAGCCGGGTCTCCCAGTCAGAGTGGGGGCGGGCCCGCGGACAGCGTCACTCACCGAAGGTCGGGTCTGCAGCTTTGAGCTTTGACAGGCAGCCCTCGATGCCACCAAGACTTCTGTCATTGGTCCATTTGACATACTGGAAATAGACAAGGCACACCAACGTTGTCCCCAGGGAGCCCTTAGCTCGTGTTAAGGAAGGTATGTGCCTAACTCTGGATTTTCCCTCTAAGAGTGAAGTATTTCATCATGACCTGAGCTGCACCGGGTCAATCTCGCGCCAACAGCCCGGATACTTGTAACTCAAGGCACATTTTCTAGGACGGGTGGAGGCCACCATTTTCAGAAAAGAGGCATCTAAAGAAAGCTTCTTCCTGACAGGTGGCCTGCCCGGAACATCGACTTTTTTTTTTTAAATTAATTAATTAATTAATTTATTATAAATGTTTTACTTATTTTTGAGAGAGGGAGAGACCGCGTGAGCAGGGAAGGGTCAGAGAGAGAGGGAGACACAGAACCTGAAGACAGGCTCCAGGCTCTGAGCCCATAAAAGACCTTTAGTAAAACATTTATGACATAAAGGTAGGAAAAGGCACGAACGCCCAAAGATCAAACTTAATCTCATCGGCTGCCATTTTCAACAGCTTGGTGTATCTGTTTCTAATCCTTTTTTCAAATGCTTATTTTTTTTACAAATCCTAAAACTATAATAACACATTGATTAGACATTAAAATGTGTCCTATCAGAGGGGCGTCTGGGTGGCCCAGTCAGTTGAGTGTGTGACTTCAGCGCAGGTCATGATCTCACAGTTCCTGAGTTTGAGCCCCACATGGGGCTCGCTGCTGTGAGCACAGGGCCCTCTTCCCATCCTCTGTCCCTTCTCTCTGCCCCTCCCCGCCCCCCCCCTCAAAAACAAAACAAAAAATGTGTCTTATCCAATGTCTGACCTACATCTACACAGAATTAGCAGAGTGTATTGAAATAAGCCCGGAGGGAGTTGGTGCAGAGACTGAAAACACCCGTGCTCCAACCCAGGATGGCCCAGAGACGCTGATACGTGGGACAGAAGACACACAGGCGGGTCCAGGGGAAGGACTGTCTACACTAACGAACGGGACTTTAACAAACCCAGTGCTCTACTGAGGCCAAAACGTGCAGGAAGGGCACAGAGCTCAAAATGCGCACAGTGGAGTCTAACAGCATTTCACTTCCTGTTTCTTGTACTTCTGTTTCTAGAAGCTTCCTCAGTCCTTATGGTGTGTGGATGGAGTTCGTAGGCAGTGTTCTCACTGCTCATGATAAAGACCAGCTCTGGTTTTCCATCCATGAACACAGATCCAAGCACACCCTGCTCAGCCTCCACCTCGCCGCATGAGTCAGCTCGGCTCTCTGAGCCTGTTTCCCCACCTCTCAAACAAAGTAGTCGGACTCTACCTCTGAGACCCTCCTAGTTATTTTTTTATACATTTTTTTGTCTTTATTTTATTTTCAGTGAGACAGAGAGTGAGTGGGGGAGGGGCAGAGAGAGAGGGAGACACAGAATCTGAAGCAGCTCCAGGCTCCCAGCTGTCAGCACAGAGCCCGATGCAGGGCTCGAACTCACGGACTGTGAGATCATGACCTGAGCCGAGGTCGGACGCTTCACTGACTGAGCCACCCAGGTGCCCAGAGACCCTCCTAGTTCTAAAACTACAGGTTCCTTCACTGGTGTTAGAAACTACTGGTAATACAGTGGAGGGTCTCGGAACAGCCATGGATGAGAGTGGCATATTCAAAGATCAGCCCCGGCTGGGGCCCCAAGCCCGAAGTGGAGGAGGGTCCCACATCAAACTCTCAGCAGGCCACAGAGGGACCCGTGAGAGGGTCGGCCCCCTCATAAACATCCCACTGCTGTCTGCCTGACTCCCGCGGCACCTCTCATCCACGCCACGGGTTGGCAAAGATGTCTAACATGTTCCCGGGCACCAGGGTCCAGAGGGCATAAATCCCATTGTAACCCCTTGCTAAAATCATTGCACAATTGAAAACAGCACCCTCCCCTCCCCCCCCCAACTTTCCGAGCTGTTGGCTGTGGGGCTCCGGATCATTCTGAAGCACGGGTGCCCAAGTTTGCCAGAATTGGGCAGGAATGGGGCTGAAGACCTTCACTGTTTATAAAACAACAGTGCTGATGGAGAGGGAGCGCTTAGGAAGCTTCGAGGCCTGCCCTTGCTCGTGGTCACCGTTAACCGGTTTTCCTTGGGGAGCACGTCAGGACACGTGAGTCTGGCGGTCAATCTAAGCAAAGATGCTGCAGGGGGTTGCGGAGCGTTGTCCCGTCCTTGCGGAAGGACCGTTTACCGCGTGGCATAAGTGAATGTAGCTGTTAGATGGACCCAAACATTTAAAAAGGAAAAAGAAATCCATTAAAAGCATTCGGTAATTTTAAAAACCTCCGCGCCGGCCTTACAGAGGCGGCCAGCAGGCCAGCGCCCCGCGCGGCAGGCGTACCTGGGTCAAGGTAGCGTCGAACAGCCGGCACGCCTCGTTGCTCGTGGAGGACAGCGGGAGGCCGGCGTCTTTCCACGCCTGCGCGCAGCAAGAAGGGAGTATCATCAGGGCTTTATTCCACGGAGTTCTCCAACCCCAACCCCCAACCCCGGGGTGAACCCCAGCACCCAACCACGGAAGAGCTCCCCAAGCCTCGCATCATGTGGGCGTGGGTTTCCATGTGAGCCGGCCGTGCAGGGCCGGCAGGGACTCTCAGATTTCACCGAGGGCGCAGGGCAGAGGAGGCGGAGCCCCGCGTGGGTGGGGCCGATCCTGGGGCAAATCCCAGGGGTCACTGAACAGCAGTGCGCCTTCTGGCAACGTCCTCAGACTCCTCGCTGGCCCCAAACGGGGCTCTCTGGAGGATGGTGGGGTGACTGTGAAGTGTCTGCCAGGGGAGCCCTCAGTACGTGGAAGTCCCTGATCTGGCTGAGGGGAGGTCTGGGAGGGCAGAAAAGGGGTAGAGGCTTAAGCGCCCGGCGGGGCAGGGTGGACTTCCCACCGGACGGGCAAACACGGTATCTGCCGAGCACGGTAACAATTCCTCTCCTCTTTCCACTTTATCAAATGATTCAGACCTACAAGTGTGCTGAGCAGTAAGATCTAGAGATTGTCAGAACTGTTCACTGTTAGGGCTGCCCTTGGAATCCTGCCAGGGGTGCACGGACCTGCGACCCGCCCTGGGAAGGAAAATGTCCTCTGCTCCCCCAGCACAGAGGGCAACTCCTCGGGCTGCTATTGCGTGGCTGGGGGAGGGGGGCAAGTCCCCTGGCTCCTCTGAACTCTATCTTCCTCATCTGCAAAATGGGTCCAGG
The DNA here is from genome assembly GCA_004023785.1 of Mungos mungo. Classification (NCBI taxonomy): domain Eukaryota; kingdom Metazoa; phylum Chordata; class Mammalia; order Carnivora; family Herpestidae; genus Mungos; species Mungos mungo. Next base: position 56,776 of record PISW01004354.1, read on the forward strand.
CTTCCCACCCCGGAGGGTCCAAAAGAGACACCGCTGCGCCACGCCAGGGCTACTGCAGTTTACGTCTCGGGGTCTCCGCGGGGCCCGAATCGCGCCGCTGGGCTCCCGCAGGAGGGTACTCTGGTCCCTTCCTGCACCCAGGATGCACGCCCGTCCCTCGGGGGCCGGCTCGCCGGCAGATCCAGGGTCCCGCGCAGCTCGATCCAGTCCCCGCCGCCGGGCGCCCGGCCATCCCGGGGCCCGGCCGGCTTCAGCCTCCGCGTACCTGGCAGTCGCGCAGCGGAGCAGCGGCGGCCATTGTGCCGAGTAGGTGGCCGGGTCCGGATTCCGGGTTCGGATTCCGGGTCCGGGAGCCTCCTCCGCCTTCCGCGTCGGGGCTGGGGGCGGGGCGGACGCCTGGGGCGGGGCCGCCGCGCTGCTCCGCGAGCTCACTGGTCCGCTGCGCCCGCCCCGCCCCCGGGGCGCTCCAGGGGGTCCGCGCCAGCGGGAGGGGGTGCGCTGCTCCGGGAGCCTCGGGGGGCGCACCTGCCTCCCCGGCAGAGCCGGACAGCGGCTCGGGATTCGCTCGCCGTCCCAACTCGTCCCCCACCCACGCCTGGGGGCTCCTCCCTCCAGGCGACCCTGTTGGGGACGCCGCCGCCGCGGAGTCCCTCGGGAGGCTGGGGGGCGCTAAGGCAGCGGTCACTTTCAAGCTGTTTGGAGTCCCACGCGGAAGCCTGGTGCGCACACATTTCTAGAGGTCATTTTTTTAAATTGAAGCAATCCGTGTTCACGACTACAGTCGGTAGAAGAAAAATGTGCCCTCTGCTGCCGTTAGGTAACGTTTACTCGCACGCAAAACGGCGTTCCTATGTAAACAGTCAAGAAACAGGAGACGGTAGCAGAAACTAAAGTCCGATCAGCGGATGGCTGCCAGGGTGGTGCTGGGGATTCCGTCTTGCAGGGCACGCGAAGGCCTGGACTGCCCCGGGACCTTTCTATCTTTTTGGCTGGCTCGTGGGCATACCCGTGCCCTTTCTTATTTTTTATATATCTTTATCTTAGATATACACTTCTCTGCTCTGCTGTGCCGGCAAAACTTGTCCAGAGGTTTACATGGTTGTCCGACCCACTGACACTGCACTTGTCTGGGACACTAAAGTCCTTCTGGATCCAAACCCGGCAGCTGGCTGGGCCTCCATGTCCTCATCCTCATTTGGTCTGACGCAGCCCTCTTTCTTGAACCGCCTCCCCTGCCCCCACCCCCTTCTTATGGCTTCCAGGACCCCACACCGCCCTGGTTTTCCTCCGGTCTCACTGCCGATGCTTCTCTGTCGCCTTGTTGGCCTGGTCTCTGAACACTGGAGAGTCCAGAGGCGGCCTTCTCCATTGTGCCTCTTCCCCTAACATGACCTCTGATGGCCCCGGTCTGAGTTTTCAGCCCCGATCCTTCTTGTGGTCTTAGCTCAGGCTGTTAAAACAAAGTACCATAGAGTGGGGGACTGGAGCGTAAACATTTATTCCTTGCAGTTCTGGAGCCAGAAGTCCAAGGTCAGGGTGCCAGCATGTTGGGTCCTTGGTAAGGGTCATCTCTCTAGTTTGCAGATGGCTACCTTCTTATGGCCTTTCCTTGGTGTGTGGTGCACTCAGAGAGAGAACGTGAGAGAGTGGATAAGAAAATAAAGCCCGATTAAATGCTGCCTACAAAAGACCACTTTAAATATAAAGACATAAACCGAAAATAAGTGAATGGAAAAAAGATATGTCATATGGGCAGTAGGCATAAGAAGGCTAGTATGAACAGGCAACCGACGGAACGGGAAAAGATAGTCTCAAATGACATATTGGATAAAGGGCTGTTATCCAAAATCAATAAGGAGCTCAGCAAACTCCACACCCGAAAAACAAATAATCCAGTGAAGAAATGGGCAGAAAACCTGAACAGACACTTCTCCAAAGAGGACATCCAGATGGCCAACAGGCACATGAAACGATGCTCAGCGTCAATCATCAGGGAAATACAAATCAAAACCACACTGAGATACCACCTCACGCCGGTCAGAGAGGCTAAAATGAACAAATCAGGAGACTATAGATGCTGGCGAGGGTGTGGAGAGACGGGCACCCTCCTACACTGTTGGTGGGAATGTAAACTGGTGCAGCCGCTCTGGAAAACAGTGTGGAGGTTCCTCAAAAAACTATCAGTAGAACTCCCCTATGACCCAGCAATAGCACTGCTGGGGATCTACCCAAGGGACACAGGAGTGCTGATGCCTAGGGGCACATGTACCCCAATGTTCATAGCAGCACTGTCAACAATAGCCAAATCATGGAAAGAGCCTAAATGTCCATCACCTGATGAGTGGATCAAGAAAATGTGGTTTATATACACAATGGAGTAGTACTACATGGCAATGAGGAAGAATGCAATCTGGCCATTTGTAGCAAAGTGGATGGAACTGAAGGGTATTATACTAAGTGAGGTAAGTCAGGCGGAGAAGGACGGATACCATATGTTTGCACTCATGTGGAACAGGAGAAACTTAACAGAGGACCATGGGGGAGGGGAAGGGGAAAAATAGTTGGGGAGAGGAGGGGAGGCAAACCATGAGAGACTCTTAAAAACTGAGAACAAACTGAGGGCTGACGGGGGAGGGGGAGAGGGAAAGGGGGTGATGGACATGGAGGAGGCACTTGCTGGGACGAGCACTGGGTGTTATATGGAAACCAACTTGACAATAAACCATGAAAGAAAAAAAAGGAGAATAGTAGGGCTATTTTGCTTTCTAGTTTCACTGAGATACAGTTAATATATAACTTGGCTATTTTAACATCACGTAAATAGACTTCAAAACAAAGATTATTGCTAGAGATAAACACAGGCATTTCATAATGATAAGAGGCCAGTGCATCTAATAGAGCCTCAAAATACATGAAGCAAAAACTGACAGCATTAAAAATAGATGATTCTCTAGTCATACTAGGAGAGGTTAACATGCTCTTTCAGCCATTGGTAGAAAAGCGAGACGAAAATCCAGAGAAGACGCAGCAGATAAGGGCCAGTACCAACCATCTTGATCTGGTTGACATTCACAGGACACCCCAACCCAGCAAGGGGGCGATGAGGGCGTGTGGACCTCATGGCAGACGAGCTTTCAAACAAGTCTCAAGGCGTCTAAAGGGATCAAAATGACACAGAATGCATTTTCTGATCCCAACGGGCCTACGTTAGAAATCGTTAGCCATAAGACCACAGAGAAACTCCAGATCGCAGGAAAATAAACCACACGTCTTTCTTTTTCTTCTTCTTAATTTTTTTAAATGTTTATTTTTGAGAGACAGAGAGAGAGAGAGAGCACGAGCAGGGGAGAGTCAGAGAGAGGGAGATACAGAATCTGAAGCAGGCTCCAGGCTCCGAGCTGTCAGCACAGAGCCCGAAGCGGGGCTCGAACCCACGAACCATGAAATCATGACCTGAGCCGAAGTCGGACACTTAACCGACTGAGCCACCCAGGCGCCCCACATCTTTATTTCTCTTAAGGTTCTTACGCAGTTTATTTTTCTTTCCTTATTATTTTTTAATATAATTTCTCAAATTGGTTTCCATACAACACCCAGTGCTCATCCCAACAAGTGCCCTCCTCCGTGCCCATCACCCACTTTCTCCTGTCCCCCATCCCCCCTTCAACCCTCAGTTTGTTCTCAGTATTTAGGAGTCTCTCATGGTTTGCCTGCCTCCCTCTCTGTAACTTTTCTTTTCTCCCCTCCCCCCATGTCCTCTGTTAAGTTTCTCAGATTCACATATGAGTAAAAATATATGGTATGTCTTCCTCTGCCTGGCTTATTTCCCTTAGCATAATACCCTCCAGTTCCATCCACGTTGCTGCAAATGCCCAGATTTATTTTTTTTCCTCATTGCCAAGTAGTATTCCATTGTATATCCATTCGTCAGGTGATGGACATTCAGGCTCTTTCCATATTTAACTATTATTGAAAGTGCTGCTATGAACATTGGGGTACATGGGCCCCTATGCATCACTGCTGTATCCCCTGGGTAAATCCCCAGCAGTGCTATTGCTGGGTCATAGGGGAGTTCTATTGTTAATTTTTTGAGGAGCCTCCACACTGTTTTCCAGAGCGGCTGCACCAGTTTACATTCCCACCAACAGTGCAGGAGGGCGCCCGTCTCTCCACACCCTCGCCAGCATCTATAGTCTCCTGATCTGTTCATTTTAGCCACTCTGACTGGCATGAGGTGTAAACCACACATCTTTAATTCCAAGGCCAAAAACCTAACAGGGGAAAGTAGAAAAATTTTTAACTGAATGACACCGGAAATGCCCCCAACATGCAGGATGCGGTGAAGTGGCGGTTTGTGAGACACTTAAGCATTCAATGCTTCTGTTAGGAAAGACCAAAGATCTACAGTCAGGGACTTAAGGTTTCAACTTCAGAATGAAAAGCGAAGCAGAGTCAGCAGCGCACAGGCAGCTCCCCCTGGGCGCGCGGGTCACCGATCTTCCCCGGGAGTGGGATTCCCGCTAAGGGGCCTTTCCGGGCGGCCGCGACATTGGCGGCGTTAATTCCGTTACCACTCGATCGAGGCCTCAGCAGGCGTGCCACGGGGCGGCGACCCCGGGTGCCCAGGTCCACTGGCCACGCCATCGTGACCCCACCTCCGCCGTGACCCCGCGGCCCGCGCCCCCGCGGCAGTTGGCCGGACCCCCGGGCGGCCTGCGGCGGCGGCTCCCAGGTCCCGGGAGGCGGCGGCTCCATGCGGCCCGGGCCCGCGCTCCTCGTCCTGGGCCTGGGCCTGGCTCTGGCCTCGGGCCTGCTCCTGGCCCGCCTCCCGCGGGCCCCGGCTCCTCGCAGGGCCCGGGACGCCGACCCCGTCCCCGGGGCGCCCGGCCCCCGCCGCCGGGGCCCCGCCTCGGCCCGCCGGCCCCCGCCCGCCGTGCGGACCCGCCCCCGGACGCTGGGCGCCGGGGCCGCGCTGCGCGCCTCCGGGGGCGGCCGGGTCCTCGGGGCTCCGGGCGGCGGCGTCCGCCTCGTCCTGCGGCCCCGCGCGGCCCCGGGCGGCGGCGCGGTCCTGCGCGGCGGCGGCGGCGGCGTCTGCCTGCCCCGCGGCCCCGCGCGCCCGCTCTGCCTGCGCGTGCGCGTCCTGCTGCGCGCCCCCGGGGCCGCCGCGCCCACGCGCGTGGACCTGCAGCTGGCGGCGCGGCGCGGCCGCCTGTCCCTGCGGTGGCGCACCCCGTTGCGCGGCGCGCTCGGCCGCCCCGAGTGGACCTTTCTCCTCGTGCGGGTCCCGCCCGCCGGCGTGCGGCGCCCCCGCCGGGCCGCCTCTGCTCTGCCCGCCGGCGACCCTCGCCCCTTCACGGGCTTCGTGGCCCAAGCCAAGTGTCCCACGGATGGGCCCACGTCTGTTGTTCTAGAAGCCGTCAACTCGGACGGCCCCCAAGCCATCGAGTCTTCGGTGTCCTGCCAGCTCGTCGTACACCTGCCCTGTGTTGTCAGCCTGGTAAGGGTCAATAGGAACCAAGATCCGGTGGTGTTGACCAGGAGAATGGACACGACCTTGAATGCAACCTTTCAGTTCGACTGCCTGCAAGCCACGCTAATTGACGCGAGGTGGCGAGTCTACTCGGTGCCCTCCGTGTCCCATGTGCCAGACTGGAATCAGCCTTTGGACGTTCCACAGCTCAGCTTAGGGGCAACTCCAGCGTATATGCATATCCCCCCAAATTCTTTATCTTGGGGGGTGTACGTGTTTAATTTCACTCTCCACATCTACACAGGGAGGTCGAATACGCCTGTGGCAGCCGGCTCCGATGCCGTGTACGTCTCCGTGATTCGCAGCGACCTCCAGGCGGTGGTTGTTCCTGCCGGGCCCAGAATAACGATAAATTTCACAGATGCGCTGGTTCTGAATGGAACAGGGTCCTCGGACCCAGATTCCAGCAACTCCTCCGTCGGACTCCTTTTTTCTTGGTACTGCACCACAGATAACACAAACTACCAAGGAGAGAGGATTACCCTGGTGAGCACGAAACTCTGTCTGGCTGCGAAGCAGACTGATCTGCGGTGGAAAGGGGTCTCTGGCCCCGTCCTGTCCCTTTTGCCAAGAACACTGAGAGGCAGAAATGTGTATTATTTCAGAATGGTGATCCGGAAGGGCAGTCGAGCAGCGTTTGCGGATAGGAGGGTGGACGTGCTCCTGGGACCAACACCTGCAGCGAACATTTCATGTATTGAAAATTGTGATAACGTTTTGGTGATTTCGGCCAGGTTCTCTTTGTTTCTAAACTGCCCAGCGTGTGCAGGAGAGCATAATTCCTATAACTGGTCGGTTCTGTCGACTTCAGGTAAAGAGATCGCATTCGACTGGGCGGAGGAAAGCACGACAGGGAGGACCAGGGCTCATCTGTCCGTAAAAGCTTTTGCTTTTAGGACTTTCCCTGAAGCTGAGTTTTGGCTGTCTCTATATTCAGTAACTTGGAGCGGAGCACCCTTGAAATTGAAATACTCCTTTACTATTAACCACGCCCCTGAAACTGGGCAGTGCAACATGACTCCAACGCAGGGGCTTGCATTTTTAACCAAGTTTGTCATCCGGTGTACTAATTTCACGGATAAGGACATCCCTCTTGCATACAAAATGGTAGTTTCTGATTTGTACGGTTTCGGGCAAATGGGTTCCGTGAAAGAGAACCCGTTGGGGGCCATCCTGCACTGGGGGCCTGAGTCCACATCACCCCCTTCCTTTCTCCCTGTTGGTGTGTTGGCTAATCATTATGTCCTAAAGGTCATCGTGCAGGTGTATGACTCCCTAGGAGCCTACACTCTGGTGGCCCTGCACGCCACCGTACGGCCGCCTACGGACAGAATCTCGTCAAGGAGCGTGCTTGATCGACTGTTCAACTTCACCAAGGGGCCGAGTTCACCACTCTCCACTTTGCTCGGCGAGCAGGCCTTTCTGCCCGCAGGTTACCTGATTTATATCGCGGCTTCCGTTGTGAACAACATGGAGACGAACTTAACTTTGCAAGCCGACAAAATCAGACTCCGGGAACACCTGGTCAACCAGACCTTCGTGCTTCCCAACGGCACCTTGGAGGAAATTAGCCAGGTGGTCATGTGTGTGACCAAAGTAACCCAGACGACCTCTGGATTCAGTCGAATGGCTCACAAACTTGCCACGCTGAGGACCTGGCAAGCCAACCACGCCCTACGACAATCTCCACAAACAGGCAAACCCTTTGACGCGGAGCAGATAGAAATCGTGAGCACCGGGATATTAACGAGTTTGTCTAATATCCTTAAGCTGGCTGTTCACTACGAAGTAATAGACGAGCCTTTCTATGGGTTGGAGTTGCTAGCAGATACGATACTGGCTGGCATGGTGCCAGGGAACGAATCCATAGAGATGACGACCTCCAGCTTTAACATGTACATCAAGAAAGTGGGAAAGAGGGATATTGGGGAGCTCCTCAGCAGCGAGAAGCTTGGTCGAAATCGTTTTCATCTACTGCTAAATTCGAGCAGCGTCCCCAGCGTGCCCGAAGATGCTCTGATCACCGTCATGTTTTGTGAGTTTGCAGATGACCCCTTCCCTTGGCTGACTCAGCAGGAAATGTACTCCGTGGAGGTGGTTGGGTTCAGAATGACAGGCGTCACCGCCGATGGCGACGTGATAGAGGTCACGCCCGATGTAGCAGAAATGCACATCGTCAGAAAACACTTGAACTCTGCGGCCTTTAATCTCACGGTGGGACCGGACAACGCGCCGGATAAAGTCAATGAGCTCTTCAAAAGGACAACAGGGGAGTTTAGCTTTGAGGTGGACAGCAGCGCAGTGAACGAGGTGCTGCTCCACATCGTGACGGAAGTGACCCTGGTGTTCACGGCATTGGTATACGCCGGCCGTGAGGTCACCCCCGCCGCCTTGGTGGCCACCTTCTTCGTGCCCTATGACATCCCTCCCATCAGCAACCAGAGTGAGCTGTTCGACGGGGCCTGTGCGGTGAAGGTGGCCCGCGTGATTTGCCTTCCGTTGTCCCTGCTGCAGCTTGTAGCCCAGCGAGGCAGCTCGTCAGAGTGCACCATGACCGTGACCCTGCATGCCCCTCGCTTCGTCATGGCGCCCAGCACCAAGCTAGTGAGGATTGCCCTTTTCAGCGTCCAGTGCTTAGACATGTATGGGATCCAGAGCGATTGGAGAGAAGACTCCTGCGTTGTCGGGGAGAAGACGACCTGGGACAAGATGCACTGCATCTGCAGAAGCCCCAGGAGGGCCCGGCGGCAGCTGGACACAATCGCGAGAGCCAGCGTGCACCTGCAGACCCGCTTTCTGACGGCCAAGGTGATCGTGGTCCCTAATCCCATAGACCTACGGCTGGAGCTCATCAAGAGCGTCCCCCAAAACCCAGTGACTCTCTTTGTTGTGCTTTTCATTATGCTCACGTACGTATTCCTAGCGTTCTGGGCCTTGCACAAGGACGCCATGGACCAGCTCCTGCGGCAGTACGTGATCATCCTGCCCGACAACGACCCTTACGATAAGGTCTGCTACCTGCTCACCATTTTCACCGGCACCCGCTACGGGGCCGGGACCAGGGCCAGTGTCTTCATCCAGCTGAAGGGGACGGAGGGCGACAGCAGCGTGCATTGTTTGAGCCACCCCTACTTTACCACCCTCTACCGGGGAAGCATCAACACTTTCCTCCTCACGACAAAAAGCGACCTGGGGGACATCCACTCCATTCGCGTGTGGCACAACAACGAGGGCAGAACCCCCAGCTGGTATCTGAGCAGAATCAAAGTGGAAAATCTGTTCAGCAGACACATCTGGCTCTTCATCTGCCGGAAATGGCTTTCTGTTGACACCTCTTTGGACCGAACGTTTCACGTCATCAGCCCCAACCAGCCCCTGAACAAAAAGGACTATTTCCTGATAGATTTAATTTACAAGCTGGGGACAAACCACATGTGGTTCTCCGTTTTCTCCGGGGTCAGCGCCAGGCCGTTCAACAGGCTGCAGCGGCTGTCCTGTTGTCTGGCCATGCTGCTGTCCTCCCTCTTATGCAACATTATGTTCTTTAATCTCAACAAAGAAGAAGACGTGGAGCCCAATAGGAAGTACATCAGGTCGGTGATGATAGGACTGGAAAGTGTCCTGATCACGCTGCCTGTGCAACTCCTGATCGCTTTCCTGTTCACCTATTCCCAGAAGGAACCTCGCGTGACTCTCCGGGAGGCGTCTCCCCTGGAGACCCCCTTCGTACCGGTCTCCAGCGAGTACTGGGAGGAACGGCTGAGAAAGTGGCACGCCGAGGAAACCGAGGGCGCCCCCGGCGAGGGGACTCGGAAGCATGCCCGCGGGAAAAGCGCCAGACTTCATCGGAAGGCTCCCAACAGGGGGACCGTCACAGAGCAGCACCCCCATAAGAAAGCAGAGAGCAAGGTCCCCCACCCCCAGGAGGCGGATGAGCACGCCAGTACCGAGAATGCAGAGGGCAGTGGAGGCGGCGCTCCTGCACAGCAGCCCTCCCAAAAGAATCCTCCAGAACGCCAGAAGCAGAGGATCGTCCTGCCCCGGTGTTTCGTTTACATAGCGTGGTTCTTGGTTTTCGCCACGTGCAGCGTGTCTGCGTTCTTCATCGTGTTTTACGGCCTGACCTACGGCTACTCGAAGTCCATAGAGTGGCTCTTTGCCTCGTTTTGCGCCTTCTGCATGTCCATCTTTCTGGTGCAGCCGTCCAAAATCATACTCCTGTCGGGCTTCAGGACAAGTAGGACCAAGTACTGCAAAAACCTCTCGTGGGCGAGCCGGCACCACTACACCGAGATGAAGCTGTTCCGCGTGAAGATGACCCCGGAGGAAATGCGAAGGCGACACGAGCAGGTCACGCAGCTGCGGAGCTCCAGGATGTACCAGCCCCTCACTGACGACGAGGTGCGAATATTCCAGCGGAAGAGGCGGGTCAAGAGACGGGCGCACCTGTTCCTCAGCTACATCCTCACCCACTTCCTGTTTCTGGCCCTCCTGCTGAGCCTGGTGGCCCTCCTGCGCCACACCGACACCTTCCACTACAACCAGTTCATCCGAGACCAGTTCTCGGCGGGCCTCGGCGCGGTGACCCGGCTGGAGGACATCTACGGGTGGCTGGACGTCGCCCTGCTGCCTCTGCTCCACAACGACCCGATGCCCACTCTTCTGCCCGACAGCTCCTCCAGGATCCTCGGCCTCCCGCTCCTGCGGCAAGTGAGGGCCAGGCCCGGCGAAAGGCCCTGCCCGCCTGCCAAAGGTTTCGCGCAGGACAGCGTGGCGAGAGAAATCCGCTGTCACCCCGAGTATGGCAGGGACCCGGAAGACACCGAAAGCTACTCTAACGGCTGGAACAGAGTCAGTAAGCGGGCCGCAGACAATAACACCGACGGGTTTACTTATAAGCCTCCGGAGAAGACCTGGGTGTACTTCTCCCACGGACTCTTACACACCTACGGGTCGGGAGGCTACGGCTTCTACTTTTTTCCAGAGCGGCAGCGGTTTAACTCCAGCGTGAGGCTCCAGGGGCTCCAGAGCAGCGACTGGCTTGACGAGAGGACCTGGGCGGTGATTCTGGAGCTGAGCACCTTCAACCCCGACACCTGTCTCTTCTGTAGCGTCTCTGTCATTTTTGAGGCTTCGCAGCTGGGCGTCGTGAACACGAGCATCTCCGCGCATTCCTTCTCGCTTGCCGATTTCGACAGGAGGACGTCCACTGAGATCTACCTGTACGCGGCTGTTCTCATTTTCTTCCTCGCCTACGCCGTCGACGAGGGTTACGTCATTTTGCAGGAAGGGGCCTCCTATGTGACGAGTGTGTACAATTTGCTCAACCTGGCTCTGAAATGCAGTTTTGCCGTGCTGATCGCCCTGTTCCTCAGGAAACACTTCCTGGCCACCAGCATCGTTCAGTTCCACCTGTGGAACCCTGCCGAGTTTGTCCCCTTTCATGCCGTCTCTCGGGTAGATCGCGTCATGAGGGTCATTTTGGGCTTCCTGTTATTTCTGAGCGTCCTGAAGACCCTCAGGTACTCGAGATTCTTTTACAACGTGCGCCTGGCTCAGCGGGCCATCCAGGCCGCCCTTCCCGGCATCTGCCACGTGGCCCTGGTGGTGGCCCTGTACTTCTTCGTGTACGTGGCCTTCGGCTACCTGGTGTTCGGCCAGCACGAATGGAACTACAGTAGCCTGATTCACGCCACGCAGACGATTTTCGCCTACTGCGTCTCCGCGTTCCAGAACACCGAGTTCTCCGACGACCGGGTGCTAGGGGTCCTCTTCCTCTCGTCTTTCCTGCTGGGGATGATCTGCATCCTCATCAACTTGTTTCAGGCGGTGATCCTCTCTTCCTACGAGGAGATGAAGCAGCCCGTGTACGAAGAGCCGTCGGACGAAGTGGAAGCCATGACCTACCTGTGTCGCAGGCTGAGAGCCGCGTGCAGGTGTCTGCCCTTCCAGCCCGAGGACCCGGATGAACCAGAATTCTTCGAGGACATGCTGTACGGGCAGCCGGAGAAGAACAGCCGCCGGTATCTGGGGCTCAAGACCAGAAACATTAACGGGAAGAAAATGGTGTATCTTGTTGTGTGAGCCGAGGCAGTGTCCAGAACCACAGGCCAGGGTTCCGCGGCCCCCCGACGCTACCCCTGCCCCGGACGTAAGGAATGTTCAGTGGCCCGGCCGTGCTTTCTACCTGTCACCTTTAAAATGCACACCACTACGTTTGGCAGTATCTTCACTGTTGGCCTCTGTTCTTGGGTGTTGGGAGTGAAAGGCGGGGCTGCGGCAGGGAGGAGGGGGCCCGTGTGGGAGCCCGACGGATGCCCCTCTGGAGAGGGGGTTAGGTATCTCTGGAGCCCACAGCAGTTTAGAGACCCAGAGTTGGGGTACAGAGACCTAAAGGGCCCCCACTTCCACCTTGCCAGGCGGAGCCTTCTCCTGCTGTGACTTGGCTCCCCCCCACCCCTGCAGGGCTGGGAGCCAAGAGCCTTATGGCTCCCTCATCCCTCTGGGACCTCCCCCTGCAGACCAGGGCTAGAGCCTCCCCCCCCGCCCACCCCCCCATGCTCCAGCTGGGACAGGGCTGCAGGGACCTTTCGGGGAGTTCCAGATTTGTCCTGCTGCTTGTGAATTCAGGGATGGGGACTGAGGGTCAGAAACTCCCCACCTGTTCCTTAGGGCAACTGCAAGTTAAAGACGTCAAGTTTAACAACATTTTCCCCGACCTTGGGACGTGAATTTCGTTCAGTGACACAGAGGTGTGTGTGTCGGGTGAGGGCTCGCCCTGAAAGATGGCAGGTTTTCCATGTAGTGACGGTAACGGGACACCCGTCCAGGACCGGGGCTCTGGGCGTCAACGGCGTGGCGGGTTATTAAGGGCTGGTGAAGAGAACGTACTTTGCTGGTGAAGAGAAGCGGGGGAAGTAGCTCTTACAGCTTCGCTGAGAAGCGTGTTCATTGATGTAGGGGCCGCGTTAAGCTTGCTCAGAATTCAATGTGCGCTTTCTCCTGTGAGAGCTGCAGGGATTTCCGCTTGAGGGGCACGTGCTCGGACGCTCCTGCCTTCCACGCGGAGGGCCCGACAAGGGGGACACCAACCCCAGGGGGGTGGCTCTGTCCCAGGCGCCCCTGCGGTCCGTGGCACTCACACAGCAGTGTCCCCAGGGCAGATGTGCATTTTCTAAGTCCCCTCATGGGGAGGTCACGGGGGTGGCCGGGTCCACAGTGGCCCACTGGCCTTGACCGGAGTGCTCGCTCATAGATGTCACCCCTCTTTACCACCCGACTTCTGAACGGGTTGAGAAGAAGTCAACGCGAGGGCCCAAATAGCTCCTTTTTACTTCCGGAGGCCGGTCGCGGTCCGGTCAGGTCCATGCACTTGCCGTGGGAGCGCAGGATGAGGGAGCTCAGCCGCGGGCAGCCGGGCAGTCCTCCCCTTAGAGCCTGGGAGAGCCACCCAGGCGCGGGTCGGTGCGCCCAGACGCTCCTCTGAAATTAGCGATCAGTTGACGTCTGGGTCCCTCTCCAGGCTCGGGGTACAGTGGTCGGCCTCCCATCCCAGGAAGAATGTTCGGGGGGTGTGGCTGTGCCCCACAACCCGGAGCTGTTGGGAGGGAGGGGGTGCCAGCTGGAGAGCCCTCCGGTGCAGGGCCACGCCTCCTGGTACCGACATGGCAGCCGTCTGAGCGGGGCCAGCTGGGCAGCTCCGGGTCCAACCAAGGAGATGAGGCTTTCCCCCTCTGGTTACAGTGAGAAGTGTGGCGGGCACCGGACTTTGCCACGCATATCGGGAAAGAAGAGAGCACCAGGGGCCTTCTAATCCAACAGAGCAATGATAAGTGTCATACGGTTAAGAAATGTAGACATGCCAATTACAACATTATCAGGAAAGCAAAGTAACAAGTGAGACAAAAATACAGGGTGTTTTTTGAAGGGCATATTTTTTTTAATGTTTCATTTATTTTTGAGAGAGAGAGAGAGAGAGAAAGCATGAGCAGGGGATGGTCAGAGAGAGGAAGACAGAGAATCTGAAGACAGGCTCTGAGCTGTCAGCACAGAGCCCGACGCGGGGCTTGAACCCACAAATCGCGAGATCATGACCTGAGCCGAAGTCGGATGCTCAACCGACTGAGCCACCCAGGGGCCTCGAAGGCCATATTATTATTATTCTCATTATCATTATCATCGTCATCATCATCATCATTACTTTATTCTCATGTGCAAAAACATAAAACTTGAAATGGTTCTAGACCTTTCCGTCCTGTTGGGTTGTGGCCGCTTCCTCACCTGGGAGGGAAAAAAGTACGTCCACGTCGGTTTCTCTGAGGATCCCGTGCAGGTCAAGCAACGAGACCACAACTTAGCAATTTTAAAGCCGTTTCTAAAGATTCCTCTGTCCTCCTCCTATTCCCAGGAACAGCGTAGCCATGTTCTGGAACAAGCTGACGACAGTTCTGAATACCCTCCCAAGTCCGCACCGAACGGGAAACCACGATGAATGTTCTTGGATTTGTTCTCAGTTTGGCCCCTTAAGAACTCGGAGTTCAAAGAGTCTTCTAGGTGGAGAGCGCTCATTAGCTGTGGCCCCAGGGGCGACATCGGCCACAGACTGGAGCTTTCCCCAAACTGCATTGTTTACCATTTTATTTAGAGAGACAGAGTGCGCACAAGTGGGGGAGAAGGGCAGAGGGAGAGCAAAAGAGAGAGAGAGAGTCTTAAGCAAGCTCCACGCCCAGAACAGAGCCTGACCCTGGGCTCCATCCCATGTCCCTGAGATCGGGATCTGAGTGGAAGTCAAGAGTCAGACGCTCAATTGACTGAGCCACCCAGGGCCCCCAAAACTTGCATTTTTAAAAAATCTTTTTTTTAAAGTTTATTTATTTCAAGAGAGAGAAAGAGGGAGAGAGAGAGAACCCCAAGCAGGTTCCGCGCTGTCGGCACAGAGCCCAACATGGGGCTGGAACTCATGAACCGTGAGATCCCGACCTGAGCCGAAATCCTGAGCTGGATGCTTAATCAACTGAGCCACTCAGACGCCCTGAAAACTTGCATGTTGAAGGCCCGCTTCGGTATGTATATTTTACTGTTCAAGATTTACTTAAAAATGATACAACAGTAAAATCGTTTTCTCCACTGGCAACAAAAACAGGTCTCTAAATAATCCTCCCGGCTCCGCACCGCGGAGAACCCAGCTTGAAGGTGTCCCCAGTGTGGTGAGTCAGGGCTGTGTCCCACAGCTGTGTCAGGCGTGTCACTGGGCACCACAGGGCTCTCACTGGGCGCTGGGGACATCGTTCTTACTTCCTCCAGACTCGTCTTGCCACACACGTGGGGGGTCTGGACTTTTCTGGGTAAACATTCTACCTTTACAGGTTGACTTTAAAAACTCAGGCTTGGGGCACCTGAGCGGCTCAGTCGGTTAAGGGTCCAACTTCAGCTCAGGTCATGATCTCAAGGCTTGTGAGTTCAAGCCCCGCGTCGGACTCTGTGCTGACAGCTCAGAGCCTGGAGCTGCTTCCGATTCTGTGTCTCCCTCTCCCTGACCTTCCCCTGCTCACACTCTGTCTTTCTCTCTCTCTCTCAAAAATAAACTTATAAATACATACATACATACATACATAAAAACCCAGGCCTGCTTCTAAAATTTTATTGCAACAAAAGCAAAATGCAGGCCTTTAGACCTGAATTTTACTGGCAGAAATGGAAAAAAGGGTGACGCGGCTCATTCCTAAGGGCGAAATGAGGCGCCCGCAGTGCCGCCCGTTCGTTTCCACCAGCAACACTTTGCGTTCGATTCCCGTGTGCATTTAACGCCTTAGCTTTTTCTGTCTCCACCTCAGTACACAGTGCACAATATTTGTTCAGTGTTGTGATTTTTAAAAGGCGATAAGGTACCTTTAAAAACCACGTTTAGCCAGCAGCGTGTGACTCCTGCCGGCACAGAGGGGTAATTATCTCCCCCGAGAGTCACTGCTGACACTGGGGCTGTTAGCTTCCTCCCGGGACCGGGATGTGCTGCAAATCTCCGTATGTCCAAATATTCAAAGGTTATGAAGTAAGCTTACACACCACTGCATAGAATATAATATATATATTCTATCACCGGCCTTACAAACACAGCTTTGTAATGAGAAAAAAATATGTAAAGCGATGGTTTTTGTGTAGCCGAAAATTGGCAAAATATCAGCGATAACTGAATTACTATCGCGTACCTCTGCGTGTTCTCTCGATGGGCCACTGGTCCCTGGATGAGCAAAAAGGCGTACAGAATCCACCCGTGAGGTATTATGTACGCATTCCTATAAAACAATGTTTTTTTACCGTCATTTCAGAAAAAAAAAATCATCATGTTGATAAGAACAAAGATTTTCACATAATCACGTCCTATGGACGATAGTGCCAAGCAAGTCACTGAACTTTTCCCGAGTCCTCAGAGCGCTTAGATTGTTTCTAATTATTTCAGTCAGGAGAGCAGGCACTCTCCTGAGGGGAGTGGCCACTAGAATTGTCAATGTTTTTTTTAAGTTTATTTGTTCATTTTAAGAGACAGCATGAGCAGAGGGGCAGAGAGAGAGAGAGAGAGAGAAGGAGGGAGAGAGGGAGGGAGAGAATCCAAGCAGGCTCCGTTGGGTCAGCTCAGAGCCTGACGCAGGGCTCGAACTTAGAAACTGTGAGATCCTGACCTGAGCCGAAACTAAGAGTCGGATGCGTAAACGAGTGAGCCACCCAGGCGCCCCTGTCAATAAAATTCTTAAAGCTTTAGATTTAGAAGCCAACCCATCGATGTCAACGTTGTGTTTGCACATTGTAGAGAGGGCGCATATGCAAAACTTCCGTCCCTGACATGTCACAAAATGCTTTAATTTTTTCACCGAAATGTTACCCTTATCACATGTCTACCACCGTTTCTCCCAGTCTACCTCCATCCAGAAGGCATGTGTGTTTTGTTAAGTTCACATTTTCCAGGGGTGGGATGTTATTAAGAGAAGCAGAGGGGCGCCTGGGTGGTTCAGTCAGTTAAGCGTCCGACTTCAGCTCAGCCCATGATCTCACAGTTCATGAGTTCGAGCCCCAGGTCAGGCTGTGTGCTAACAGCGTGGAGCCTGCTTGGGATTCTCTCTCTCCCTCTGTCTTCCTCTCTCTCTCTCTCTCTCTCTCTCTCTCAGAAGAAATAAACAGAGAGAGAGAGAGAGAGAGAGAGAAGTGGAAACTGCCCCAGGCCATTCACTTTGTTCAAATCCCTCTCCAATGGAGACCCGCCTAGATGCCAAGTGGCCTGAAACTAGCCTCTACCGAGAGGCGCTCAGGGCTGTTTGTGCCTGAATCTTCGAACTCAGACGGCAGCAGACGTTTCTATTCTCTAGTTCTAATTCCCCTGCATCACATTTGAATGCCATTTTGGTGTTTAAAAAAAGTGCTTTATTTTTTAGATCAGTTTTAGGTTCACCTCACACTTGGGCGGAATCTACAGATTTTCCATTGACCCCTGACCCCCCCACACATGCACAGCCTCCTCAATCACCAGCATCCACCAGGTGGTTCCTTTGTTACAACGGGTGAATCGACACTGTCACCCCAAACCCATAGGTGACATCAGGGCTCACTCGTGGTGTTGTATGTTCTAGGAGTCGGACAGATGTGTAATGACATGGTTCCACCGTTATATTGCCACACAGCGTAGTCTCACCGCCCCAAAGACCCTAGTGTCCCATCCATCCCTCCCTCCCTCCCCTGTAACACCTGACAGACATCGATCCTTCTCCCGTCTCCATGGTTGTGCCTTCCCAGAATTCCCAGAATGTGCCTTCCCCAGAGTGGGAATTATGTAATATATATAAGCTTTTCCGAGTGGCTCCTTTCACTTAGTAACATGCATTTAAGTTTCCTTCATGTCTTTTCAGGACTCGCTAACTCCTCTCTTTTTGGCCTCCAGTAAGATTCCATTGCCTGGACGGACCGCAGTTTATTCACCTACTGAAGGAGATCTTGGTCGCTCCCAAGGTTGGGCGATTATGCACAAAACTGCTATAGACACCCACATGCAGGTTTCTGTGTGGACGTCAACTTTAACTCCTCTGGGGAGTCCCCAGGGGTGTGACTGCTGGGCCGTACGGTGAGAGCGTGTTTAGTTTTGTAACAAAAAGCCACACCGTCTTCCCAAAGGGCTGTGCCACCCTGTATTCCCACCAGCCACGAAGGGGAGTCCTGTCGCTCCACACCCTCGTCAGCATCTGGTGTTGTCAGCGTCTGGATGTCGGCCGTTCTAAGAAGCATGGAATAGAAACTCGTTTAAATCCGTGTTTCCCTGATGACCTAGGACATGGAGCATCGTTCATATGCTTACCTGCCGTCTGCATATTTTCTTCGGTGAGATGTCTGTTCGGGTCTTGGCCCATTTTTTAAACAGGTTGGTTGTCTTCTTTTAGTCGAGTTTTTAGATTCGTTTGTACATTTTGGATAACAGTCCTTTACCATGTAGAGCTTTTGCAAATATCTTCTCCCATCGCGAGACTGGTCAGTTCATGGTTTTGATATAGTGCATGGAGTTTCTCTTCTTTTTAAAGAGGATCACATCTCTATTCTTCTGTACAAGTATTTATTGTATTTCCACAAGTATCTAAATATGTAGCTTCTCTTCGGAAACCATTTTAAATTTTTTTTAAGTTTATTTGGAGGAGAGAGCGCGCGCGCGCGCATGCACTCCTTGCAGGTGCGGCAGAGGGAGAGGAAGAGGTTCCTGCCGCGGGGCCTCCACCATCTCAGCAAACCATGAGCTGAAATCAAGAGTCTGGGGCTTAACCCGCTTGGCCACCCAGGGAAATTCTAAAAATATAGATATTTGGAGATAATTTTAAACCTTGTGGATTTTTTTTTTTTTGGTAAACTTTTTCTAATATATAAAAAAACTGTGGACGGCTCAAGTTCAAAATTAACTTTATTTCCTACCGAAGACGAGCATTTACTCTTTGACTATTCCCCTTGGCTCCCCTATCTAGTCCATCTGGTAAGTAGTCTAACCTCTGCAATGGTTTTAACGGTATTCCTGAGATCAAGGTCATGTATCTCAGTGGTTCTAGGTCATATACGCGATGCTTCATCCAGAGAGGATGCACCTTTGGGCAGACCCAGAATAAAACCCAACCGTAGAAGATCTTTGAATCGATTCAAAAAATACCCTTGCTGTAAGCACCCCGAGGTCACAACCACGAGTTAGAACATCGGGGTGCTTGCTAAACTCCCCGGTGGGCCCCACCTTCGGAGCCACAACACTGCGCCCGCCCAGCGCGCTCGAGTTAGAGGGCAGCCTGACTCC
Organism: Mungos mungo; assembly: GCA_004023785.1. Classification (NCBI taxonomy): domain Eukaryota; kingdom Metazoa; phylum Chordata; class Mammalia; order Carnivora; family Herpestidae; genus Mungos; species Mungos mungo. Next base: position 75,612 of record PISW01004354.1, read on the forward strand.
TCCCGCCGCCTTAGCCGAGCTCCGCAGGCGGAAGTTCACCCTGAAGCTCCGCCCCGGGATGCCGGGGGCGGGGCCACGACGGGGCTGCGCACGCGCCATGGGCCGGAGCCGTCGGGGGCGGGGCCGCGCACGCGCCTTGGGCCGGGACGGTCGCCGGCGGCGGGCGGCGCGGCTTAGAGGTGCCGGTGGCTCGGCGGGGGTTGGAGGTGTTCCCGGCGCCGAGGTCCGAGCGGCCGCCGGCGGCGTTGGGGCGGGACGGAGGACGCGGGAAGGGCCGGGGGCGGGCTCGGGCGTGGGCAGTCCCCCGGGAAACTGAGGCAGTCAGGCGGAGATGCTCAGGCGCCTTCGGGGCTCGTCGCGGGGGGCTGACGCAGCCCGGGGAGACCTGCACCGGCCCCGTTTGCTTACAGAGGCACAAGCAGGATAAATAAAGAAAAGAAAGCCCTAAATGTCTGTATTCAAACTGCCGAAAGCCAAAAATATGAGAAATCTTGGAGATAGCGCGAGGGAGGTTCCGTAGGTCCGCGATCGGGGAAAGCCTGGAGCGGGAGCAAGAGCGAGGAGGTGGCCAAGTGCAGCGGGGCGAAGGGGGCGAGAGGGGCGTCCTGGAAATAGACGCTTTCGGAGGGAAAGAGGGCTCCGATGGCCGGGGGCGGAGGTGATTCTGTAGTCCGTTTAGGCTTGGAGCGCCGCCCGGAGCCTTGACTCGCACGAACTGGTGTTGAATTGAGTCCCCCTTACTCTGAACTTGAGGTTCCTTGTCTGTAAGGGGCGTCCTGGGTCTTGCGGGTTAGCAGCGCGCAGCTGGAGCCTTGGAGATGAGCGTGTCCCGGGTTCCGCAGGTGACGTGCCCTGTCTCTTGAACTTGCAGATGGAGTGTGAGGCCGAGCATCCTCCCCTGGGTGTGTTTAAGTGCCAGCTCTGTGCCCTGACAGCCCCATACAGCTACGTGGGGCAGAAGCCCCCTGACACCCAGTCTATTGTGTGAGTACCCCACGCCCCTGGCCACGGAAGCTCCCCGCGCCGCAGCCCGGTGGCCGGAGCTGTTGGCTGGTGCCACGGCTGGGTCCGTAGTCTGAATTTGGGGCCCAGCCTTGCACCGTCCCTCCCTGTGCCCATGGAGGTACTTTCTCAGTGGGAGGCCTGCCCGCGGTAGGCACTGGTGCGCCTGCGCCCTAAGGACCGCCTTCTGGTGAATCGGCCCAGAGCAGGCCTTGAGTAGAGCCAGCGGGTCCTGGGGCTTGAATCTTCACCTTTTGTTCGGCCTTCGTCAAATGCCATATCGCGGGGAAGGTGACTAGTGCTTGCGTGGCTCACCCAACGTGTCACTCACGTGGGACAAGCGGCAGGGGGCGCGGCTTTCCCCCGGCTGGTTCATCTGCCGAGCAGGAACATCTGCCGAGCAGGAACGTGGGGCGTCACAGAGCCCCGCTGGTCTGCGGTGTGCGCTGTGAGGCCAGCACCTTGCACGGGACCCCCTGGTTCTCCCTGGGTGGTGGAAGCAGGCCGCTTGGGAGTGGATGTCCCCACCGAGGGGTGTAGGGACGGCCTGGGGCTCCCAGGCCCCATCCCAGGGAGGCAGGCTGGGGCCTGGGGCCTTGCGTTGGGGAGGCCCCTCTTTGGGTGGGTGAGGAGCGGTTCTCTCCACGCGGCTGTCAGAGCCCCGGCCCCCACTGCTTGTCTTTCTGTTACTACTCGGTGGCGCGGGGGCCCAGCCCCTCCGCCCGTGAGCCCACCAGGAGTGCCGGCCCTGGGGACGTCCACTCCACGCTGCCACCAGGCTTCTGCCAGCGGAGGTTCAGGCTGTTCTGACCTCTGGCGTCACTTCTGCCCCGCAGCCTTCTGGAGGAGAGTTACGTCATGAAGGACCCCTTCACCCCGGACAAGGGCAGGTTCCTGGTCCTCGGCTCTCGGTGCAGTGTGTGCAGCCGGCTGGTGTGTGTGGGCCCGGTGGGTACGCCGTGCGGGCAGGGGCTGCCCTCCCTCCTTCCCTGTGGCCGGGACCCCACAGGCACTAGCGCGGGCCTTCCCGCGGATGGTGGGAGCGTCAGCCTTCCTTGCCAGGGTGATCCCAGGAGCCCTCCCAGTCACTCAGTGGGGGGGCCAGGGGGCTCTTGGGGGCCACCTCATTATGGATGGGTCCTGCAGCCAACCGAGGTGAGCAGACAGGCAGAGGGGTGAGCTGGGGTCAGTCGGAGGGTCTCCGGGCCTCTGTGGCCGCTGACAGCCCTCCCCCCACCTCCAGCCATGCCAGCGGCCATGGTGCTTCTCTCTGTGGGACAGTGACCTTCCTACTTGTTCTTGGCGGGACCTTCCAGAGAAAGGAACTGTGCTTTCTGGAGCATTCTTGAGCATTCCTGTGCTCGGGGCCTGTTTTGCCAGCGCACATTCCTACAGTCCGGCCCCAAGCCTAGCTGGGCAAAACCGTATTACACCCATGTGATAGATGAGGAAACTGAGGTTCAGAGGCGCTGAGTAGGTGCAGTCCACCGGGGTGGTGAGCCCGTTGTTCGAAAGCCCAAGGATGGCTGGAGGCGGAGCAGTGTGGCTGAGGAGTGCGGCCCCTGTGACCCGAGTGACCGGGCAGTAGAGGCATCCCTGGGCATCCTGCCAGGGGGCATAGTGCCCACAAGGTCAGCCTCCGTCCCTGCAAGGCCAAGGTGATGAGATCGGACGGGGTGGGAGGAGGCCTCTGTGAGGCAGGGGCCTGGGGTGTTTGCAGATGGGGCGGCTGGTGAGGACTCAGTGGGGGAGGAGCAGCTGCGAGATGAAGACTGGAAAGGGAGGTAGTGCCTGGCGGGGGGAAGCCTTGAATGCCACACTTACAAATGTGGACAGCACTTGGCGCGCAGAGGAGCGGTGGGCCCCTGAAGTCTGCAGGGGTCTTTGATGAAATGGCTCGTTAGTGACCAGAGAGTCCTCTCTTGCATGGGGACAGGTCTCTCCGGGGACTTGTAGGAAGGGCAGCCTTGCCTTAGCTGAGGCACACCCTGAGCTGCTGGAACCAAGGGACCCCCCAAATACAGTGGCGTGATTATGACAGACAGGATTCACTTCTTCCTCGTGCGTGTGAGTGTCTAGGACAGGCGATGCCGGCTGGAAAGACACCGCCGCCCTCCTCAGCACATCGAGTCTGCTGGGTCCACCGTGGCTGCTGTGGCTCCGGCCAGCATGCCCTTGCTCCCGCCAGCAGGGAGAGGCAGGGAGCACATCCCCATTCCTTCAAAGGGCATGACCAGGAGGTGGCACAGAGCTGCCATGTGGCCTTACCCAGTGGCAGAAGGGGCTAGGAAAGCAGCCTTTGGACAGGGCCCTGGGCAGTGGGCCTCTGGAGTTCAATGACAGGATGGGCGCAGGGGAGAACGACCCTGGTTGGACAGATGTGACCTCCTGGCCAGACCAGCCACCCGCCTGTGGTCCTTTTGGTCGGCGGGGCTGCCCCCAGCACTGGTGGTCACCAAGCCCGTGTCCCGCTCGTGCGATGACCAGGAGAGGGAGGGATCTGCGGTTTCTGACTGTCAGGTGTGGCCTCCGCTCCAGCTCACTGGTCCCCGTGACGGTGACAGTGCAGGGCAGCCCCCAGGGTCTCTGTGCCGTCCCGCCTCCTCCACCTGGTCAACCTGTCGCTCTCTCTTCAACGCCTTTGGCAGCCTCACGGGGCGATTCCCGCAGGCTCAGAACCCCCGGACACCCCGCTGCCTGCCGGGGCTGGGTGGTCTCTTGCCCCCTTCTGTCCTCCCTCTGTTTCCCTTAGGTGAGGGCCACATTCCTGGAGGTGGCTGGCCGCCCCCTCCCCCGTTCTCTCAGCCCCGCTGCCCTGTGGGTGCCGAGGGCTGGGCTCGGGGAGGAGCTACACCGTGCTCCCCATTCTGTGGTGCTCAGCCCCCACCCCTCCCCCTTCCTTTTTCAGGAATGCAGTTTATTCTATTCCAAGAGATTTTGCCTCCCCTGCATCCGGGAGAACCTTGACGCCTTCCCTCGGGAAATCCAGCAAGACGTGGAGAGAAGAAAGGGACCATCGAAGAAGCCTGCCGGCCAGCCCGGGTCCGGGACATGAGCGCAGCTGGGCGGCCTCTGCAGCCCGGGTCAGGGAGGGGCCGGGCGCCGCTGTGCCGGCCTTTCTCAGGCCCATCGGGAGCAGCGCTGGGGGCCGAGGGAGCCGGGCCCCGCCTGCGGCAGCCAGAGGACAGGGAGCTGGGCAGAGAAGGTGCTCAGAAGGCCGACTTCAGACCAGGCACCCCGGAGACCCAGCCCCGTCCAGAGCTGCCCTTGCCCCTGGGACCACAGGGCGGGAGGTGAGCCGCGGCCGAGAGCTGGCACAAAGCAGCCGGGGCTGGGCCTGCTGTCCTTCCGGACCTGGGGCGCGGGGCGTCCCTGCAGGGTCATCCCCCGCTGCTCCTGCTCACCCGGGCCGCCCCGAGGGCCCTTCCCACACTCCTCAGAGCCAGGAGTGCCTCCAGTGACACGCTGCTCTGCCCAGCCCCTCAGATGCCAAGGGACAAAGCTCCATCGTGCAGTCCCTGCTCCTGGGACGCAGTCCCCGGAAGTGAGTGTGACGATGTCACTCAGCAGGACAGGAGTCCTTCACCTGCCGGAAGGTGCCCGGCTGTGCGGAGAGTGATTGGGGGGTCTGGGGACAGTAGGATTTCACTTCCCAGCCTTGTGATGCTTAGCAAGTGTTTTGAATCACGATCATGTGTTAGATTTATAATTAAAAACCCAGAGAACCAGTTAACGTTCTGGAAAGTAATCTTCCCCTGACACATTTGTGAGGCAGCTGTTCGCAGCACTCCGAGTCTGGTGTGGGGGTGGGGGGTTGGGTCTTTTCTGTCCCTTCAGGCTCTGCCTCCAGCCACAGGGACAGGAATGCCTTCTCCTTGCCTTCCCTTCCCTCATTCAGCTCTCGAATCTTCTGGAACTCAGCACCACCTCTCAGTGGACTGTGGGCTGCCCTGGGGCACCCCGCTCCCCCTCCCCCAGGCCGGACACGCTCAGCCTCGTTTTGAGGGCAGCTAGTAAGTTATGCACAGCCACCTTACGGGCGGAGGGGGGAATGTCAGACATGCCTTTGAGGAGAGAATGAATAAAGAGCTGGTGTGTGCACTGGGTTTTAGTTTCAGACACTCCCCTGCGTCATGTTACATCTGACAAATGGCTGTCATCTCGGGGCCGCACTGTTCTGGGGCCATTCTGTCCGCTGACGGACACCCCCGTGCGGGCGGGGCGGGGGCCGTACCCGGCTGAGGGCGGACGCCACCGCCGAGGATTTTCAAGCTAAATGTTCACCCCACAGCATCACTCAAAACTCACCAAATAATTTTTAAAAATAGTTTTATTCTTTTTTAAACCATTAAGGCAGTGCTGTACCCTGAAATTAGCTCCTTACATTCATCAGTCTGACAGTAGGACATTCCAAACCTGTACGCTCCCACAAACTCAGGATATAAATCAATATGCGTGATCAGTTCAATCTCCGAGCAGGAAAAAAGAAGACAATCAAAGATTTTTAAGAATTAAAGTTATTTTATAGCTGGAACCACTATCATTAACGTGACAAGGAAGATTACCTTTGCTTTTCTCTGCACACCCCTGTTCCCCGAGGCCCAGAGCCGGAGAGAGGACACCAGAACCTGCTCTGAAGGACCAGCTTTGGAACTCTCCTGTTTACTACTAAGACAAGGGCTCTGTCCATCCCTGAATACTTGGGGAGCATAAGGCACCTAAGAATGGGAACAATAAACACCAAGAAACCAAGCTCGGTCTCACTTTGGGAAGCGCACCCATCGGGTGTGCTGACGTGTGTGGGTCGCTCCCTCGGCTTCTGGTAGAAGGCCCCGTGGCTCCCAGGGGGCAGGTGGGGTGGCAGGTGGGGGGTGCAGGCACACCCCAAGTTTTGCCAAGGCACTGAAAACGACACCCGGGAGCGCCGTGGGGTCTGTAGTTTCTGCTCCTGCTCCGGGCTGGCCCGTCTGGGCGCTGCCAGAGAGCCAGCTGGCGCCCATGTCCCATCAGAATATTTCAAACTGCCCAAGTTCTTTGGTAAAAACCCGCAGGTAGTAATTCCCTGAAGAACACTTACTGCACAGGATTAGTCCAGGTCTTCGGCGGGCGCTGCTGCCAGGGGCAGGTGACGTGTGCCCTGGGTCTGTGGCAGCCGTGCGGGGAAGGTCCGCTCTCTGGGGCTTCACGCGTGAGAAGTGTGACGAAGGAACGGAATTACATGGAAAGTTCCGCGCAGCTCGGGAGAGATGACAATGGTGTGCACGTGTGCGATTGTACTCCAGCTGTTGTGGTCCGGCCTTCGTGTTTCCAGTGGGGTCCAAGGGCCAGGCTGCTAAGCGTGCGTGTCAACTAATGCTGATTTCAAAAGATTCCAAATCTTTGTTACTAAATGCGTGATTAGAAGTTAGCAAAATATTTATGCAAGATTTTTAAAAAACTTGAATCACAGTATTTAAGATATAGCTATGAACATGATTCTTTTTACCATATGATGTAGAAAAAATAATGATAACACAAACACTGTAGTCTTACTGACAAGGGTACTGAGTGGTACTCATCTTTTGTGAGGTACATTTTTTCTTGAGGCCTGAAAAAAAGGGATAGACCATCTGTGCTTTTTAGAAGGAGAAGACATTTTCCAAAAGTGAATGATTTTACCCTGAAAACATTGGTCACTCACTTGTCTTCTGGGCCTGAAGCGTGAGCTCCCTGCCTTGCGGAGACCACGCGGAGGCCAGGGCACCCCCTCGGGCCAGGAGGCTCAGCGGCCCGCAAACCCCCACCTTGGGGCTCCCCTCGCCCTCGGAGGCAGGGCTCAGGGTGGAGGGCGTGTCCTGCGATGGTTTGTGCGATACTGCGGCCGGTCGTATTAATGAAGGTTAGTTGTTGGGAGAGGAGGGTAAGGGAGGGGGTGGTTGGTGGATTCCCTTCTCTGGAGGAGCCCGTGGGGAAGCTTTTCACATCTGACCTAAACTAGCAAACATTTTAAATGAAAAAACCTGACCCAGGACTTAACACTATCTCCGATGTAAAGAAAAAAAAAATTCTGTTCCTCAGTGTTTTTGTTTTTGCAAATAACGAATTTAACAGCTAAGGGGCCACCGGAGTCCTTGATGTTCTGTCGCTCCAGTCAAGGTGAGCCACCGAACGTGGATGCAGTCCGGTCTGTTCTGGTCCACGGAGTTCCGGGAGGGCGTGGCTGTTTGTCCATCAGCTGGACCACAGGGTACGGTCACCCCCACTTCCCGCGGTGGGTGGTAAACCGTTGCACTTCTCTAATTCAGACTGAAGGGTGGAGAGGCCAGGGGCCTGCTGGGAGCCCCCTCTGGATGTGAGAAGGCCGCTCCGGCCCCTGCTGGTCGAGGGCAGCGCACCGCGGGCCTGGCTCGCGGGCCACACCCACAGCTCTTCTGCAGCCTCAACCCACCCGCCGGATTCCACAGAAACAGCACAATGGGAAGAATTATGTAATTCTTTAAACCAAAGCATGAAGATTGTCCTTTTGGTTTTTTCCCTCTTCTACAACTTTCAGTGTCACATTCTACGTTGCCTTGTGGTTTCCAGAGAAGGGCGAGGCATCTCCCATATCCTGAGTCAGGCCTAATTCACGGCTTTCATTCTAAGTCTGGTGTGTTTTGCAGGCTGGAGGTCAACGGCCATTTTCCTGAATTCTGTTAAAGCGGCGGTGGGGGCGGCTGCACAGGCTCCGCTGGTCAAGCGTCTGGCTTGTGATTTCGGCTCCGGTCAAGATCTCAGTTTATGAGGTTGAGCCCAGCGATCGGGCTCTGAGCTGACATCCTGGGGCCTGCTTGGGATTCTCGGTCTGTCCCTCTCTGCCCCTTCCCTGCTTGCACACTCTTTCTCTGTCTCAAAATAAATCAAAGACATTTAAAAAAAATGGCAGGGGAGCCCTATAAATCAGCTTGGACCAAGAGTTCGGAGAAGCCGGGCCGCTTTTCAAAAGGAAAACGAATACAGAGCACCGCCTTCCTAACCAGACCGAGGCTGAGAAATGATCTTTAAGGCTGAAATAGTCCTTTAGACGTTGGGGAAGCGGCCACGTGGAGGACTCTACCCGCCCCCTCACTCTCCAGCGCCTCCAGCGCCTCCGGTGTTTGCCTCATCTGCTCCAGTCGCGGTTCCTACCACCGGGGGTTACAAAACTAGAGCTGCGCACTTGAAAAAGCGACACAGGAAAAGTCCGAGGAGCTGCCTTGACACACGGGGCTCAGAGGAACGTTGACAGACAGTCCCTGAAGATGCTTCCGTGGCCCCCAGGCAACCTGGCTCTGTCGGTTCCGATTTGGAAACAGGTCAGAGGGACGGAGAGCCTGACACGCTTTCCGTCTGCCGTGCTCCTGCTGACCACAGATGTCCGCTCGACGTGGGCAGGCTGTCAGGCCCAGGGGCAGGCTTGAGACATGGGTTCCTGGGATCGTCTACACAGACTGGAAACAGGCCTTTCCTGCGGACTAGTTACAACCACAGAGACAGCAAAAAACCGACCGGCCGTTGCATTCTGACAGCTTATCAAATTCTCAGAAACTTTAAATCCTCCGATGAAAAACCAGCATGTCGCCATTCCTCAGACGCGGGACACAGAATTACCACCTTCCCAATAAATATCTTGCCGTGTTTTAAATACCTAACCTTTGGATTCCTCTAGATTTATAGGATTATAAAAGTTAAAAAGTGCTGATTAGTTTTCAAACGATACATGAGCACAGTGAAAAGGTAGCAAAAAGAAGAGCCCAACCCCGTATTTCAAGGTCACCAGTTAACCCGACAGGCGATGGCTAACGTGACGTGAAGAAATCTGCACTAACCCCGGGCAGGTCAGAATCAGACGGCCGAGCATCACTCCCTCGATTTCCCAAGAACCGCATGTGAGCTCCTCATCACCCGCTTGTCGGTACTTTGCATGCTCTGAGTAGTACTGGCGTAAAAAAAAAAGAAAGGAAGGAAGAAAAGAAAGACAGGAAGGAAGGAACATGGACTAGCGTTCCGGTTACCTAGGGCTCGTTCACCCCATTCTCTAAGGTGAAAATGGGGGGATTTGTGCACAGTGGGTATTGCTCCCGTTTCTGACGCTGTAGTGCTGTCGACTTGGACAGACCCGCGGACAGCCGCTTCTTTCGCCGTCCGCCCCGAGGCCGTCAGTACATGTCCCTGTAGATCTCCTGCAGCAGCGGGTGCAGGGCGGCGTCCGACTCGGTCCTCTTGATGACTTGCACCAGCTGCGCGTGCTCGGTGACCAGCTGCCGGAGGTCTGCCAGTTTTTGAAGGAGTTTCGGGAAGAGGAAGGCGTTGTCCGGATGGTTGCTCTGCAGCTGGAGTCTGAGCACGTGCACGATGCCCTCCTGCATCTTCTCAATGTGTCCCACGTTTAGAAGGCCCGGCCGATCTGTCCTCGAAAGAAAGCAGAGAGGGGTGTGATCATCACCGGATTAGTGCCTGCCTCAGTGTGGGAGGGCAAACCTCCTTATGTTATGCGACTTTTTAAATTTTGTTAATGTTTTTTTTTTTTTTTTTTTTTGAGAGAGAGATAAAGCATGAGCAGGGGAGGGGCAGAGAGAGAGGGAGACACAGAACCAGAAGCAGGCTCCAGGCTCTGAGCTAGCTGTCAGCACAGAGCCCAATGCGGGGCTCGAACCCACGAATGTGAGATCCGACCTGAGCTGAAGTCAAAGGCTTAACCAACTGAGCCACCCAGGCGCCCGACACTTTTCTATATACAGGATTGATAGAGGATTATAATTTCTTTTAGGAAACGGTGGTCACACTACATATAAATACTTGTGCCGTCGCTTTTCACCTACGACGCTTCAACTTTTTTTTAAAATGTTTGTTTATTTTTGAGAGAGACAAAGCGCAGGTGGGGAGGAGCAGAGAGAGAGACAGAAAGACAGACACAGAATCGGAAGGAGGCTCCAGGTTCCAGGTTGTCAGCGCAGAGCCCGATGCGGGCCCGAACCCACGAACTGTGAGATCATGACCTGAGCCGAAGTGGGACGCTCAACTGAGGAGCCGCCCAGGTGCCCCCACCCACAACACTCCATCTCAGCATCCCAGGGGCAGCGGTAGATTACCTACAACTGTTTTGCCATTTTGCGTGTTTTGCCGGAGCGCGAGGACTCCCTCCACCTGACGGTGCGCGCAGCCAGATGGGAACAGGGGCCCCGGGGCCTGGGTGGTCTCGGCCCACCCGCCTCAGCTCTATGCGCTAGGGGACCTGGGGGCAGAGCAGTCTCTGGCGCTGTGCGGGGGGCGGCTGTCCATCGGTGCCCCCCCAGGCCGGGTAAGGTCAGCCGAGTTTACAGTGCAGGGAGGACCTTGTTTTACCAGGACAGAGTTATTTAAAGGAACAGGACCCAGAGCCAAGATTCTGGGAGCCGCAGAGCCCGTGAAAGCCCAGGCTTTCCTTCCCCGGGACCCACGTCCTTGGCAAGGCGAACTGTAACCTACCAGTTGGCTGCGGACATTTTTCACTACGGAACAGCGTGAACCAGCAGTGAACAAAACTGTGCCAACATCGGGACGGCAGATACACTACCGCCTGCAATGTGGACCTAATCTTGTGCTAACAGAATTACGGAATAGTAATAGCGGGCCCCGTATATTGTACATAATTCTATCTGAGCTGTATTAGATGTGAGATACATTAGATCAAATTCTATTGCCATTATACCTAATACATTGTATTTGGTACGATTATAATTAGAAATAGACTTATGCATAGAGCATTATAATTATGAATACGACACGTTTATATAATGTACAAATAAGTATTTGTGTATTAAAAATTTTTTTAATGTTATTTATTTTTGAGAGAGAGAGAGACAGACAGACAGACCATGAGCGGGGGAGGGGCAGAGAGAGAGGGAGACACAGAGTCCAAAGCAGGCTTCAGGCTCCGAGCTGTCAGCACAGAGCCCAACGCGGGGCTCGAACCCACGAACTGTGAGATCATGACCTGAGCGAAGTCGGACGCCCAGCCGACTGAGCCCCCCGGGCGCCCCTGTGTGTTTGTATATATTAACATATGCTCTAATATGATACAACGGGATGTCATTCTCACTTAAGTCTCATCAGGGGCGACACAGGGGCTCAGACGCCCTCCCGCCAGCCAGCGCGCACCCCGCTGTGCCCGACTCCCACACATACCGTTTTCACGGCTGTCCTTCAGGACAGGAGGCCACAGGTGGCATGGCACCGGGTCGAGTCGACGACTTACCTCCACAGCAAATTATAGCAGCCACGAAAAGGGAAATGTCGCTGTCATCCAGCTCCAGCGCGTTGAACTTCATCGCAAAGTCGAACTTAGGCTCCATGATGTCACAGAACGGTTTCCTTAGGCTCTTCAGGAACTCGCGAGTTATGAAGCCATCTCCATATGCTACCAGCATCCCGTCTTTATTCATCACGGAAGACAGCATCGTGAATATGGCCTCGTAGACTCCGTATTTCAGCAAAGTGACTTGGTCATTCAAGTCCAAGTTTGCAAAGCCAGGGATGGACTTGGCGAACTCCGTGAGCTCCGTGACCGTCTCCACGGACATGCACTGGCAGCAGTGGAAGATGCGGACTTCTGCCTCCTTGTTCTGGACGCCATTGGCCACCAGCTTGGCCACCAGAGTCTTCTCGGCCATACACAGTGTCTCCATGTCGTGTATGATAAAGGGCTGCCAAGAGACACAGAAAACGTCAGTCCCCTGGCGACCGGCAGTCCTCCTGGCCGTCAGCGAGCCGACGAGCAGCTGCGGTCCCCAGGGCACCCATGGAGAGGTCTTAATCCTTCGGCGACCTCAAAATAAATCGGGGGCACGAAGATGCGCCCAGAGAGCTAACGATATGAATCAGTGCGATGGTGAAAATCATCACCGCCTGACACCGGGTGGAGCTCCCAGTGCTGTGAACGGGACGCCCTGATTTGGGCAGGAAAGCTAACAACAGAAGGTTCGCAAAGCACTTTTAATATGTTATAATGTTCTCCGGGCCCCTAGAGACCACTGCGCCAGCCCTGATCACAGCACCTTTTGAACTTTCCTCATGGAGGTGCAGCTGACACAGTGTCACCTTAGTTTCAGGAGCGCGACATGGTGGCCGACAGGTGCACACATGATGCCGTGTTCACCACGACGAGCGTCATATTACATCTCCCCGGCTTCTTTATTTTGTAACTGAAAATGTGTGCCTCTCGATCTTCCTCCCCGATTTCGCTCATCCCATAATAATTCTTAAGTTCACCATTTTACGAACATTGGAGACCACCATCGTCACCTAACACGCCTACGTGAGTAACTTGACACGGAACAGGTAAAACTCAGAAAGTTGGCATTTGCGCCGCAATAAGCAAACAAGCGTTGTTAAGTCCTTGCTCTTTGGGGAGAAACTGGGAAAAATCTCGAAGAACCCTCATTTCCCTGTGCACAAGACTGAAATCCACACATGAGTGCTCAGTTCTGCGTGGGCCAAATCCCCGTGGCATGCTGCCATCCCATTTGCCTCCAGGCCCACCGGTCCTGCCACTTCTGAGGGCCTGGTGGAGGGAAGAGGAGACGGCTGGCCATATTGGAAGCCACATGCCCAGAAGGATATTTATACATCTGGGGGGCACAAGAGATCGGACATGCACGTTTTGTGCTGCTGGCCAAAATGTACACCAGATCTGTGCGCAGAGCAGAAGAAATGACGATCAGGACGGGACCTCTGTGATTTGTAATGTGCTCTACAGATCAGCCAGGGGGCGGCCTGGAGCATTATTTTCAATTCCTCCTGGGATATATCAACATAGAACGCATAAGCAGCTCGTGCTTTTAAGACTCACTCTGCCAATGGGCAGAACACGTCACTGACCCTGCATCTGGGCCTGTGGTATGACGTGTCTCCTGCCCCTGGGCCCCCAAGAGCATCTGGAGAAAGCACACGGCAAAACCCCCTTCAGGGCACCCGTGGGGGTGCTGTTGTTCCAGAATCAAGGCCGATAGATGCATTAGGGCAATACAAGGGGGTGTTTCGGGAAAAAACTTTTTTAAATGCTTTATTTATTTTTGAGAGAGCACAAGCAGGGGAGGGGCAGAGAGAGAGGGACAGAAGATCTGAAGCTGGCTCCGTGCTAACTGCAGAGAGCCCAGTGTGGGGCTTGAACTCACGAACTACAAGATCCGTGACTTAAGCCAAAGTTGGACGTTCAACTGACTGAGCCACCAGGCTCCCCATTTGGTGGGTGATTCACAAAGGTGAGCTCTCGGGGCGCTGGGGGAGCTCAACTGGTTGACCTCCGACTTTGGCTCAGGTCACGCTCTCACGGTCTGTGAGTTCAAGCCCAACCTCAAGCTGGCGGCTGCCAGTGCAGAGCCCGCTTCGGATCCTCTGTAACCCCCCCCCCCCACATCCCTCCTCTGCTCATGCTCTCTCTCAAAACTACATAAACATAAAACAACAACAACAACGACTAGTGTTAGAATCAATTCTCAGCCACAGGTCAAAAATTAGTTCCCTTGCTTCATTTATTCTTCGCGGACAAGGCGCCTGACTCTGTTACTACCCCCCCCAGTTTGCCTCAGCCTGGCTGCGGACTCATGATTTTGTCTAAAAATCAACGATGTTCTTAGAGGACGAAGATTTTCCTAACTGGTGACATTCAAAGACTCTAAAGATAATCCCTGACAAATGTGGGCAACATGGGATCTTTGAGAGAAACGTTTGCATTAAGAAAGTTGTAGGGGTTCCTGGGGGGCTCAGTCAGGTAAGCCTCCTACTTGGGCTCAGGTCATGATCCGAACGGACCGCAGCTGATAGGTTGGAGCCCGGTCCTGGGCTCTGCCCGGACAGCGCGGAGCCTGGAGCCTGCTGTGGATTCTGTCTTCCTCTCTCTCTGCTCCTGCCCCACTCAGTCTTTCTTTCTCTCAAAAATAATCACTTAAAATTTTTAAAAGAAAAAGAAAGTTGTGCCGTGTGTGTCCTGTCACAAGGTAGCAGTCGGACTGCATTACAGTTGCCTTGCACCTTGAATTGTTCAAGTTGAAATAGTGGTGCTAAAAAATTGTTTTTTGGTTGACTGAACGCCCTCTCCTAGTTTTCAGAAGTGTAACGGCCTTTGAAGCCAGAAGTGAGCTGGAGCAAGGGCGGGTGTGCACCTGTGTGTGTGCGCGCATGTGTGTGTACGCGTGTGTGCGCGCGCGTTCGCGACTGGGGTCAGCGCCCTTGGGGGCGGCCCTCGCTCGGGAACTGCACCCTTGGGGGCGGACCTCGCACACCGCCGGCGGCCTTGGGAGCGGTCCTCCCTCGGGAACCGCACCTTTGGGGGCGGCCCTCGCCCTTGGGGTGGACCTCGCACACGCACGCGCCCTTGGGGGCGGTCCGCGCTTGGGAACCGCACCCTTGGGGGCGGCCCTCGCACATGCACGCGCCCTTGGGGGCAGTCCTCGCTTGGGAGCCGCACCCTTGGGGGCGGCCCTCGCCCTTGGGGTGGACCTCGCACACGCACGCACCCTTGGGGGCGGACCTCGCTCGGGAGCCGCACCCTTGGGGGTGGCCCTCGCATGTGCACCCGCCCTTGGGGGCGGACCTCGCACACGCACGCACCCTTGGGGGCGGTCCTCGCCCTTGGGGGCAGACCTCGCCCTTGGGGCGGACCTCGCACAGGCACGCACCCTTGGGGGCGGACCTCGAACACGCACGCGCCCTTGGGCGCAGCCCTCGCGGAAGGCACCGACCTCAGCGCTCCGCGCCATCTTCTTGCATCATTCTCAGCACCTTCCACATCAGCACACGAACCTTTTCAGGACACTGTTGAAAAGCGTGTCTTTTGGAAGCCAAATTCAGATGGCACCGGTGTTCCCTCTGCGCCTCAGCTTCTGTCCCTGTCACCCTCGCATTGAAGGGCCGCGAGCGACCAGACAAGGTAGGACCAGGTAACTGAGGGCCCCGGTCGTGTTCTGGCCTCCGGTCCTGAGACCCCAGGGGCTGGAACCAGGCCCCGGTGCAGACGGAGACGTTTGCGGTCCCCGCCAGGCCCCCTGCCTTCAGCTGAGGCCCATCTTTCCCCAAAGCCATGGAATCTCCATGCTTCCCCGGCCCCCTCCTGGGCTCAGCACCCTCTGCACCCCTCCCCCACCCCCGCACCCCCTCCTGGTCCATCCAGCCTCCTAACTAGTCCCCGGTCAACTACAGGCCTTTGTAGGGCCTGTGCCCTGCACTGGGGGCTCTAAGTCCCAGGGAGCGCCCCACTGGGCCGGGTGGAGGGGGGAGAGACAGCGGAGGGCCCTGACATAGGGCCCCGGGTGGGAAGTGGTCCGGCCCCGCGTAGACACCACGGTCACAAGATCGCGGCCGGCCGTGGGCATCAGACCCCGGCACGCTGCCTTTCAGACTGGTGACCGTGCACTCTGGTGCAGGGGTGGGGAGGCAGGGGCAGGCACGCGCCCCCTGGCAGTTCGCCGAATTCCCTTTCCCCTGTACCGTGAGGCCCCAGCCCAGACTTCAAGTCTGTTATTTATTTCCTTAAGATGAAAATACAGGTTCCTCCCGGAGAGGAACCGCCCAGATGGCCTCAGCATGGGCCGCGCGGGCTCCTCCAAGGACGTGTGGATCTCAGTGGGAAGGATCCCAGGATACTCCGCGGGATGGAAATTAATATTAAAGAGTGTTTGGTTAAGAGTGAAGATGACTTTTAAGTTCCCTTTAAATTCTAAAAACCCAAGAGACCAACAGAAGATCTCAGAGATCAGAATTGTTGGCACTTCTAAGCCGGGGCCATTCTAATCATTTCCAGGAGAGAAATTCAAAATTAAAAACGTACTTGGCTCTCTCCCTTGTGATCCAGAAAGCATCTAACGTGTAAAAGTCTCTGGGGCCTCCCAGCATGGGTGTGGCTTTGCCAATTTAATAGAGCTTGCCGGAGCCCTTCGGAAATGTCTCAGCCTATTCAATGGGAGAATTTCACTGAAGAATAAAAGACTCGGTCAAAGAGAGGTTTGGTTTGTTCATGAAAGTAGGTAGCTTGTGAAATACTTGGTTTTCCTGTGACTAAAATTTCCAGCTTGTAATTCCCGATCGGGATTGCTTTCAGCTAGTCGTTAGCGCACATTAAACCTGTCTCACCACGCTCGGAGGAAAAAGGCAAAATACCGTCATCAGCCACCCTCCGCCTGCCTCTCTTTGAAGTAGCCCGGAGATGAGTGCTGTGACGGAGACGGAGACTGCGCGCCCGCGGGGTGGGGGACCGGAGGTAAAGTGAAGGAGGTGTTACAGAAAAGTTCCGGGACTGTCCAGAGCAGACAATAGAATTTCTGTAAACGAACAGCCCTTTCTAAGCCCAGAGATAACCTGGACTTTTCAGAGAAGAAACAAGCGGATGGAGGGGGATGGGTGATCGGAGAAGAGGGAGGAGTTTTAGGGGAAGGACGGAGAATGCACGTTGGGGGCCACCTGGGTCGCTCAGGAGGTTAAGCATCTGACTGTCGATAACAGTTCAGGCCATGATCTCATGATTTGTCAGCTCTGCACTGACAGTACAAAGCCTGCTTGGGATTCTCTCTGTCTCTCAAAATAAATAAATAAATATAATAATAAAAAAGAACACAAGTTAAATGAAAGAAAATGCTTTCATTTTCCACCATTAAAATAGAGATTAAAAAATTATGCACTTAAGAAATGCCCCCAGGGGCGCCTGGGTGGCTCAGTCGGTTGAGCCTCTGACTTCGACTCAGGTCATGATCTCACGTTTGTGAGTTCGAGCCCCACGTCTGGCTCTCTGCTGACAGCTCAGAGCCTGGAGCCTGCTTTAGATTCTGTGTCTCCCTCTCTCTCTGCCCCTCCCCACTCATGCTCTGTCTCTCTCTGTCTCAAAAATAAATAAAACATTAAAAAAATAAAAAAAATAAAAAGAAATGCCCCTAAGCTCTGAACCAGGTTTGTGTGTGTGTGTGTGTGTGCGTGCACGCGCGTGTGTGTGTGTGTGAATTAATTAGTTGTTGTAATGACTTGGTTTCTAGGAGCTCTGAGGTGCAGCGAACCCACGAACTGCTGTTAAGCTGCCTCCCGTCTCTGAACAGACGCTGCCATCCGGGGACTCATGCCTCAGCGGTAAACACCTGTTTCCTCAGCCCCCCCCCCCCCCCGCCCCCGTGGGACTCCAGCTCACATGTCACCAGGGGAACACTTCAGGCTGGACGGCAACCAGCCGTGGGGCCACCTACCGGGTTGTTGTTGGCTTTCCCCGCCAGGATGACCCGGGCCTTGACCTTGTTCATGTTGAAGCTCTTGAGGTAGGCCTCGTAAATTCTCTTGGCGAGGGATTTCAGATCCGCCGTTTCGGCATCTACTGGGTCACCTCCACATGTGAGAATTTCCGCTTTCAGTTTTGCTTTTTCAGACCTTGGCATCCGTCCAAAACGAATTGCTGAGGTTGGGGGGGAGGGGTTGAGAAACAGGGGAAGGGGAAGCGAGCAGAGGTGAGCAACGCAGGCCGCCACGGCTGCCGGCTGCCGGACGGAGAGTTTGCACCGTGAATTCATCCACGTGTGAAAACCCACCCTCCATGTCAGCCAGGAGCTTCCTCCGGAGCAAGGAAGATAAAACTCAACCTTCATAAGTCATGGAGTTTTTTAAAAAAGGTGAAAAGAGGGGCGCCTGGGTGGCTCAGTCAGTTGAGCATCCGACTTTGGCTCAGGTCACGATCTCACAATTTGTGGGTTTGAGCCCCGTGTCGGGCTCTGTGCTGACAGCTAGCTCAGAGCCTGGAGGCTGCTTCCCATTCTGTGTGTCTCTCTCTCTGCCCCTCCCCTGTTCACACTGTCTCTCTCTGTCTCTCAAAAATTAAAAAAACATTAATTAATTAATTTTTTAAAATTCAAAAAAGTGAAAAGAAAAGGCCACACCGTTACCCATTTCATTGACAGGACCAGCTGGGGGTCATTTACTGTCGTCAGGTCCAAAACTGACCCTTAAGGAGAGGGAAGGGACTTTCAGAATGAGTTCGTACGACACCCTTTTTCTTTTTCCAGAAGGCAGACGTGCCACCACTAGGAGCTGGTTATTTAAGCTTCACCTTCCTGTCCTCACCGGCATGTTCTAAACTTAGAGCATGATCCCAGATAATGAAATTCACAGCGTGGGCAGGTGGCCCACAAAGGCCCGGGCTTCATTCGGACACTGGGACCGTCCGGCCTCCCGGCGGGGATCTCCGGTCCCGTCTCACGTGCGGAGTCTCCGACAGGAACGCCAAGCGCTCTGCTCAGGCCCGGCTGCAGGAGACTTTTACTCTCTCAGGCTGCTCTGATTGCAGAGTGACCTGCGCCCTAACTGTTCTGCAGCGCGTTCGTGGGAAACACGGTCCGCTGCGACCACCGGGCGGGGAGGGGACGCTAGACAGTCTCACCTACCGTTATGGGACATCCCAACCAAAAGGCACTTGCGGAAACGACAGTATTGGCACTTATTCCGATTCTTTTTCTGGATCTTGCAGCCACGGTCACATTTTTTATATGCCAGCTTTAGTCGGACGGTCCTCCGGAAGAAGCCCTGGGGGGTTGAGACACAGTCGGTCAGCGACCATGGGCCGTGGCCAGGTCGGTGCCACTGCCTTACTCGTGCTCCTTGGTGCTCATTTACTGTCCTTTGCGAACGAGCTAGAATGGGTAGAACAGTTCTAACAAGTCTGACGTAACTGGGACAGACCACAAATCGAAAATTTCATTACCCGTAAAATGAAAAACAGCGAAATGTGGCCAAGTTTAGTTTCCGAAGGTCCTCACCTGGTTTGGGAAGACGCAGGTGCGGTCTCCCAGAGCTCCTCGGTCCTGCTCCGGGTCGGACAAGTGTCACTCCGTCCCACCCACACCCTTGCTGGGGACCAAACACTTCCCAGGCGTCTTTGTAAGACAGTATCAACTCCTTGCCAGACAACAATGACCATAAACCTTAACAAAAGGAAGCCGACTGTTTGTAAGCAATTTTCTTGCTTTATCGAAGCATCTCAAACTCTCGCCAGTAAGAGAAAACTTCGCTATTGACTCCGTAAAACAACGAGACGGAAGGAACGTGGGTGCGGACCTGCAGAAAGGGCCACGTGGCCAGTGGCCTCCTTACAGGTGCATGGTCAGAAGGCTGGGGAAGGCGTCTGGGTATTTGCTTTGGTTCTTTCTCTGTTTCCCACTCCTTCCTGCATATTTCTGCTGGGGCAGGTCCCAGGGGCCACAGCAGAGGGGACAGCAGTTTCTTGGGGGAGCAGGAGGGAACAGACAGACGGCCGGTGCCTTCACTCAACTGGCCGTCTGGGTCTGCGCAGCGGGATGGCCAGAGGACGCACGGGGCCGCGTGGGGGGTTGAAGAGAGAATTCTAACCATCGTTGGAGACCGAGCCAGCCCCGCTGACGCGGCCCTTTTTCTCCCTGCGACTCAGGCCTCCAAGGTCACCCCAGGCTCAGGTGCTGTGAACAGTGTTTCAAGGAGGTGGGTCGCGCCCACACCAGGAAAGGCCCGGCATCTTCCAGAAGTCAGTAAACTGTCTCTTTCTGACCGTAATCAAACGCTGGGATGACTACACCCCCGCGGATCGTGTACACAGGGCCCCAGAGCTCAGAACACATTCACTGTTCTAGCAGCATGATCGGGGTCCGGCCACTTCTGATGGCCGTGAGGACCACTGTCGCCCTGGCCCGCTGAGGCCTGAAAGAACGAGTGGGCTCCTGGGTCCAGACTCAACCAAGGGGTCCTTCTTGCTGTGGTTTATTTTCTTCCAAACACACTTCTTTAGCTTATTTACTGAGTACAGTCCGGCAATCTGCCTCGGACCCTCTGAACGTAGAAATTAATCTCTTACTTGGGTCTGTTTCCTATCTTTGTATTCTGGCAGATCTTTTTAGTAATGATGAAAGTCTGTGTATCAAAAAGTAAAAGGAACCAGGGGCTCCTGGGTGGCCGAGTTGGTTAAGTGTCTGACTCTTGATTTCAGCTCAGGTCCTGATCTCACGGTTCGTGAGTTCAAGCCCCACGTCGGGCTCTGTGCTGACAGCGTAGGGCCTGCTTGGGATTCTCCCTCTGTCTCTCTCTGCCCCTCCCCTGCTCTTTTCCTCTCTCAAAATAAATAAGTAAAAGGAACCACACATAGCCCCCGAGCAGGGACCTTCCCCTCCACCAGGGGCCCCCGTACCTTGCAGCCTTCACACGCGTGAACTCCGTAATGATAGCCTGAGGCTTTGTCCCCACAGATTCTACAGGCGATGTTCAGTGCTGCGCTGGAGCGTTCGTCCGCGCCGCCTGGAGCCACTAGATAGGTGATCGATGAGGGACTCGAAGCTGGCGAGAACGTGTCTGAGAACAGAGGAGGGGAGACGTGACCCAGGTGCGTCATTGGTGTCTAAACTGGGTTTCCGAGGGCACGACAGCCTGTGAGGTATTCGGTGAGGAGCCCCCGTCCTGGCCCGCCCCCCCCACCCCAGTGCACCTGCTCGTGCCGCGGGGCTGTCCCCGGTTCTGGACCCCCACACCCAGCTGCCACCGGAGCCACGCTGGGCGCGGCTTCCCTCCCAGCACGTCCGCAGTTGTTGACGCAGTAAATCACACCGGGGTACAGGGTCAGAGTCCACGTGGGCAACGCCGAAAGCAAAACCCATGAAAGATAATAATAATAATAATAAGTTGGATTTTCTTTTTTTTAAATCGCTTTTTTTTGGTTGTTTATTTTTGAGAGAGACAGAGACAGAGCGCAAGCAGGGGAGGGGCAGAGAGAGATGGAAACACAGAATCAGAAGCAGGCTCCAGGCTCCGAGCTGTCAGCAAAGAGCCTGAGCTGAAGTTGTGCGCTTAACTGACTGAGCCACCTGGGTGCCCCGGACCTTCTTAAAATTAGAAATTTCTCTTTGCTCTCCAGAAGACACTGCCACACAATGAAGAGGCAGACCACAGATACAGAGAAAATATTAGCAAAACACACATCTAATGAAAGACTTGGATCCAGGGCACATGGAGGAGTGTTAAAACTCAACAATAATAAAACCAACAACTCAGTTAAAAACTGTGGGAAAGATCTGGACAGACACCTCCCGGAAGAAGATACAGAGGCAGCAAAGAAGCACATGAAAAGATGCTCCATGTCCCTGGCCGTTAGGAAGTTGTGAATCAGAACAAACAGACGTCACCATGCGCCTTTTCGTCTGGCTTAAAACAAAACAAAACAAAACAAAACAGATGACAACACTCAGTGCTGGCGAGGATGCGGAGCAACAGGAACGCTCACTCGTGGCTGCTGGAGGGGGCCTGGGGGGCTCGAACAGGTAAGACCGGGGTTTTTTGGAGATGGTGAAACAGTTCATATGAAAACGCAGTGGTGAAGACGTGACGCTATGCATTTGTCGAAGCCCACAGAACATTACAGTACAGAGCGAGCCTTAAGGTGTGCAAATAAATAAGAACCATTTAGGAGGCTGGGGGACTGTGGGGTGAAACACGGGATGGGAACAAGCAGTCTCACTGTGTGACGTGTGTACGAAACGACCTGCCTGGAGGAGGTGTGGAGAAGACGTGACCCTAGGAGCCCTGGAAACCAGTGGTGTCTATGGGACCGAAGGCAAAGGAGCTGTGTGTAAGCACGGTGCATGGGCGGATAAAGTGGCCCCCACAGGGGTACAAGCCAGCCACCCCAATGCCGCCATTGTGTAGACTGGAGCTGGACAGTGAACTGAATGGGCGGTGGTGTGGGCGCTGGGCCTCATGCTGGGCGTGAGCTGCGGATCAGCTGGGAGGCGCCAGAACGACCCGTGTGGTGTGGTTTAGAGCTGTAGGCATCAGTGTGAGCTCAAGCTGAACAGAGATCCAGATGGCTACGTACAGAAATATTTATACACGTGTGTGTACACACGGGTTAGCACATGTGTGGAATCCATACTGTTAGTCCATCTAACATAGGCTGGAAAGGTCAAATGTTTTCCAAGAAACATAACCGTATCCCAGGACAAAAGTCAGAACTATTTATGGGGATACAAAAACATCCATCTTGAACTAAGTTCAGTGTATGGCATCTAATTAAAAAAATTTTAAAATACATGGGGCACCTGGGTGGCTCAGCTGGTTAAGTGTCTGACTTCAGCTGAGGTCACAGTCTCACGGTCCATGAGTTTGAGCCCTGTGTTGGGCTCTATGCTGACAGCTCAGAGCCGGCTTCGGATCCTCTGTCCCCCTTGCTCTTTGCCCTTCCCCAACTCACATTCTGTCTGTCTGTCTGTCTCTCTCAAAAATATGTAAACATTAAAAAAAACTTAAAAATACATAAGGAAGCAGAAAGATATGACCCATGATGAGAAGAAAAATCAATGAGCTTAAACCGACCCAAAAGTAACAAGATGATAGAAACTTATGAGTGTATCCCAAGTGTTCAAGGAACTGAATGAAAGATTGGATGTGTTAGGTAGAAACTGGTCATGCTCCTCATGAGGAAGATTACCCTAACTGATGTGAAAAATACACTGGATGGGATCACGGCCAGATTAGACACTGCAGAAGATGAGATTAGTGAACTTGAAGAGACAGCAAAGAAACTATCCAAAATGAAACACAGAAATATAACAACAACAAATTTTGCTTTCTGTGTGAAATCGACCACACGTTTAAGGAAGAAAGAGTATCAACTCTACAAGAATATATAGAAAATGAAGAATAGGGAGGACTTCTGAACTCATCTGTGAGGCCAGCATGCATCTGATACCAGAACCAGATAAAGATTTTACAAGAAGCCTAGAACCAATATCCTTCATGAACACAGATGCAAACATTTTTAACAAAAATTTAACAAGTCCAGCGATGTGTCAAGAGGAGAGTACCTGATGCCAAGTAGGATTTATTTTGGTCACGTAGCGGCGACGTAACCTTTGAGAATCAAACTGTAATGCGCCCTGTGCATCAACTATAAAGATCAACCATTTGATCATCTTAACCAGATCCAGGGAAAATGTTTGCCAAAATCTAACATCCATTTCTGATAAAAATTCACAGAAAACTAGGACCAGAAGGGGAATTTCCTCAACCTAAGAAAGGGCATCTGTGAAAAATGATGGTCCTCGTCATACTTGGTGGTGAAAGGCTGAGCTCCGGAACAAGGACGGGTGTCCCACTACTTATTTCAACATTGTATTGGAGGTTCTAACCAGTGTAATAAGGCACGAAGACGAAATGAAGGCATCCGGCATAAAAGGGAAGAAGTGGGATGCCCGAGTGCCGCTGTCGGTTGTGTCCAACTCTTTGATTTCAGCTCAGAACTTGATCTCAGGGTCATGAGTTTGAGCCTCACATTGGGCTCAACACTGGGGCATAAATCCTATCAAAAAAAAAAAAAAAGGAAGAAGGAAACGTCTTTATGTACAGATGACATACCATCTGTGCATAAAATCCTAAGACCCTATAAAATATGAAACACTTAGCAATAAATCTGACAAAACATGGGAAAGGCCCGTGCACCAAAACCTAGAAAACAGTGCAGAACTAATCTGATGGGGGCCGTGAGTTCATGGCTCTGAGGGCTTTGTGTTGTTTTGATGTCCGTTCTCCCCGCATGGATCTTTTGACTCAAGGCAATTCCAGTCACAATCTGAGCAGGCTGGTTGGGTAGAAATTGAAAAACTGATTTTGAAATTAATAGAATACTCAACACATCTTGAGCAAAGAAGAAAACGTTTGGAGAACTTAACGCTACTTGACCTCAGGCCTTACGACAGGGCCACAGTGACCAGGAATTCGTGGCTCTGGGGTCAAACGAGACAAACAGATGCCTGGAACCCAGCAGAGTCCAGAAGCAGACCTAGGCAGGTACGGCCAATGGATTTTTGACAAAGATATAAAGGCCATTTAGTGGAGACAGCATTCTTTCTAATAAAGTGTGTTAGAACTTTACAAATACAAGAGGGGGGGGGGTAAGTTTTGATCTACATATGAACATGAACTCAATAGATCCAGTCCATAAATGTAAAACCCAGAACACACAAAACTTGTACAAGAAAGTGACTTTGGGGCAGGCAACTATTTCTTAGATATGCCACGGAAGGCATGATCCAGGCAAGAAAAACACTGATGACTTGCATTTCATACAAATTAAGGACTTCTGGGTTTCAAAACCACTGAGGAGAAAGAAAGGAGAAGCCACAGATGAGAAGAAAATATTTCTAAATCACGTATCTGATAAAAATACTTGGATCCGGAATATACGAATAATTCTTAGCAGCTTTTCATTATTCACAAGAACCACTCGGTTTAAAATGGGCAGCAGATCTGAACAGAAATGCCACCAGAGAAGGCGCGTCACATGTAAGAGGCACACGCTTGGGGATATCAAATAAACAGGCCACGAAGTACTGTCCACCCTCTCACGACAGCGCCGCAGGTGGCAGACGTGGACTCTACCCCCGTGGCTAGCGCTGTGTGACAGAGAGAACATCCCACAGAAAACTCACTGTGTTGTGCACCGGAAACGAACACTGTGTGTCCACTAAACTTCATCTAAAAATGTTTAAAAAGAAGGTATGTGGCAAAAGATCCTCAGCATCATTAGGCCTCAGGTGAATGCAGATGACACCCCACACCGTGACCTATGGGTACTCACCCGTTACAAAGGTACAAACCTGGAAGACTGAGCACATCGATAGTGGGGGGGCCTCTGGCGGGGCTGGAGCTCTCACGCGCTGGTGGGACCATAAAATGGTATCACGCTCTGAAAAGGACTGTGGCAGCTTTTCTTTTCTTTTAACAGTTATTTATTTTTGAGAGACAGAGAGAGACTGAGCATGAGCAGGGGAGGGACAGAGAGAGGAGACGCTGAATCGGAAGCAGACGCCAGGCTCTGAGTGGTCAGCACAGATCCCGATGTGAGACTCGAACCCACGAACCTCAAGATCATGACCTGAGGTGAAGTCAGACAAGCTTAACTGACTGAGCCCCCCAGGCGGCCCGATTTTGGCAGTTTCTTATGAGTTACACGAACATCCGCCTTACGCCCCAGCCACTCTCTCCCCAGTGTTTATCCTGGAGAAGTGAAGGCACGTCCACACAGACTGGTACCGGGATGCTCACGGCGGCTGGATCTGCGGATCCAGCATGGATTCCAACATGTGCAAGCAACTCCGATGCTCATCAGCAGGTGCATGGAGAAGTGAACGGCCATACAATGGACGAAAAGACAGAACTTCTGGCACGTGCTAGCACGCAGAAGAATCCCTAAATAATTTTGCCGAATGAAAGAAGTCAGACTAGAATGAGAACATACTGGGGCACCTGGGTGGCTCCGTCAGTTGAGCATCTGGCTTCAGCTCAGGTCATGATCTCACAATGCATAAGTTTGAGCCCCACGTCAGGCTCTGTGCTGGCAGCTCTGAGCCTGGAGCTGCTTCGAATTCTGTGTCTCCCTTTCTCTCTCCCGCACTCAAACTCTGTCTCTGTCTCTCTAGCTCTCTCTCAAAAACAAATAATAGTACATTTAAAAAATTTCTAAATGTGTGTATACACATCAAATCATACATGTTAAGTATGTGCAGTTTATTGACTGCCAATCAAGTCGTTAAGTAAAACTGGGGAAGAAAGATAGACCAGAAGCATCTCCTGGGTGTAAAGTTCAAAGTGAATACATTTTATAGACGGCCCTTCCATGGGAAGGTTTACGTAATTTAGCAAAATCACCCAGGGACAGAAAATCTAATTTACGAACGAAGGATAATCTTCTTTCTCAAATTAGCCAGTGACACCAGCACTGGGAACCCGGAAGGGAAACAAAGCAAGAAGTCTGAGGTGATTCCAAGTGACCAAGAGGATAAGCAGCAGTCGGGCTGGAGGGACACACCGACCTCACGCCCCCCACCTCGAAGGCCAGTGGCCCAGAGGCAGGGATGTGCACCCAGCACACTTCCGTGTGATCGCTTTTGGAAAGTCCCCCTCTTCTGTTTTAGCCACAAAGGTCCTTGGAACTGGTCAAAGGCCAGTGTGGACCTCTCTCCCCGCAAACCCTCGCCTTTTAGTTTCTGTAGACGAGACACGCATGGCAGCCCATGGGGCTGGGCACACGTGGCTTTCAGCAAAGCGTATGGACCTCGAGGCTAGTTTACGTGACATTTCCAGGTCTTCCCGGTGTCACAGCTTTCAGATGGCTTGGGAATATATTTTAGAGGATAGTTCTTGACAATGACCTGAAAGGCCTTAGATTTAAAAAAGCAACCTTGACCTAAACTGGAAGAATGTAATTTCAGCTTCTTTCTGTGAGAGGCCGAGGACCTGGGAGAGAGAGAGCCCAGGCCGAGGAGCCAATGTGTGGACTCTGCCTCCCGGAGCAGGGTCTGAACACTCCTCCCGTCCGCGGCGAGGACAGAACTTTCCAGGGGCTTCACAATGGCACGTCCACCCTGCTCACACAAGCTCCTTATTTCAGAAGGACCTCGAGGGCGTGTCTGACCTGAAGGAAAGCGTATCTTCGACTTCATTATAAGACGGCTATATGTTTCCCACAGAGGGGGGAGGAAATTACTTCCTTTAAAAAAAGAAAAGAAGCAAATGGACACAGATAGATCTCAAATCCAGAAGAAAGACAATTTTTGATGTCCACCTAAACGCAGTGCACGGAAACCCAGCAGCGCGTGACGTGTCTGCGATGTGGTGAATAAAGGCCCCATTTCGAGGGGTTGAGAGCTGGGTCTTGAGCCCAGGTTTTCTACTCTGGGCTTGTCACGTCGAGCATGTCCCAATGCCCCGGGGCCGGCCTCCTTTCCTCTTCCTTTCAATATAAAAATGAAGTCAAACCGGCTCTTGGGATTCAGGGAGATAAGGCTCATGCCGCGGCTAACCCGAGCTCGGTATTTGGGCCATCACCGTCCCTGAGCCCTGTACAGGTCAGCCACCAGACTGAACAACATAGAGACTCATCCTCACTCCCCTCCCTGTTTCTGGAAGCTGCCGTCACCCTGGACGCTTGCTCACTCCCTACATAGCACGTCATGGCAAAAGCAGTCAAAACTGGAGCCATTGATAAAGGTCTGTCGGGGCCACAACCAAGAGACCACAAGCCACAAGGGCCGCCGAGACCTTGACCGCGTCACCCTCACGGGGTCTCCCGTGCACCGCGCTGTGGGGCCCGCGGGGGGCGTGGCCTCAAGTCTCGGCACAGCCTCTTTCCTGCTGCGTGACCGCCATGTCACCTAACTCCTGGGGACTTAGATCCGCTTGCAAAACGGCAGCGATCCAGAGTTCTTACAAGGAACGCGCTAGCCTCTGCACAAGCTGCCTTTTCGCCTCTTGCCAGGAATGCACCTTCCTGCTGCTTTTATTTTTCTTTAAAGTACTTCAAACATATAGAAAAATATAGAGCGTAACAGCCACCACCCAGGCTACAGACCATGACGCCCATCACACGGCGCCTCGTCTTCTGTTGGAACTACCACTTGCAAGAGCTGAGTTTGCACAGAGCCCCCCTCGGCGGGAGACCTCCCTCCCTCCCTGCCCCCCCCCCCTCGGTGGTGGAGACCGGAGACCTTCCAACCGACCTCCCTCCCTCCCTCTCCCCCCCTGGGAGGAGAGGGGGAGGGCCCTCTCCCTCTCTCTCTCTCCCCCTCGTTGCCATGGAGAACATTCTCTCTCGGTTCCCCGGTTCCCGGAGGGCCCCAGTATTCCACGCTTAGAGTCGACAACCACGTCTACGCCTCGTTGCCGACCACAAGCCGGGCCAACCCGGATCCAACCTGGTCAGTCCCCACCCGAGAACCCCGTGCGCCAGGAAGCCGTGGGGTCAGGTGCACCCAGACGGAGCCTTCCTGACCGAGGGCACGGTTTCCGCCACGTCACCCGGGCTCACGAGTGCGTCTGGAAGGATGAATCATTGTATGTCTTCTTCCCCGTGACACCAGAGGTACCAGAGCGGACCCGTGTTTTATTTCTTTGTTTCTGCCTTGCCGGTACTGGGTGCAGTTCTTAATGCAACACGGAAAATAGGGAGATGGTTCATACACATCTCCAGATTTTAAAAAATCGTCATTTTTATTAGTATAGGAGTCTCTGCTTTAAAGAAGTAAGAAGTCAGATTTTTTTTAGAAATGTGGCTGACTGCTTTAACTGAATTTCAAGTATTATTTGATGTGTGTATAGCCTGTATTTTATTATGTTTTTAAATGTTTATTTTTGAGAGAGAGAGGCAGAGAGCAAGCAGGGGAGGGGCAGAGAGAGGGAGACACAGAATCTGAAGCAGCTCCAGGCTCTGAGCTGTCAGCCCAACGTGGGGCCAGAACCCACGAACTGGGAGATCACGACCTGAGTCAAAGTCGGACACTTAACTGACTGAGCCGCCCAGCGTCCCCATGGATCGCCTCTAAAAGAAGCGGACCGTGCAACACAGGTACCCCAGGCCCATGGACGGGGCTGCGCTTTATCATGTCAAGACTGACTTTGCTTCCAGCTAAAGAGAACAAGCAGGAAAAAAAAAAAAAAAAAGAAGCAGCAAAACCAAGCATTTCTAAACAAAGCTTTTAAGGAGACAGCACCCTTACCTGTAATAACAGACCCGTCTGACCCTGGACCACTTCCTAAGTACTGGTATTCTGCGAAGCTGAAGCTTCCAGAACTGTCCTCACCAATGGACTGAGAAATCTCTTGGATGTTTCCCATTTCTTGTAAGAATTCTTCAGATAATGGGCTTTCCAGACCATCAGCCTCGAGTGGGGAGAAGAGGCACATCGGGCTTTCTGTGTCCACCATCTTGAGGAGATCGTTCTGGAAATCGTACCTGGGAAGATACAGAAGTAACTCATGAAACGTGGATCTAGAAGAACATAGGTTTTCCTTCCATGAAGACGTCACACCCGGACTCACACCTGAACTCATAAGCTAAGAAGAAATGTCGCTGACCACTGTGTCTCAGCGTGCCTTTAGATAAGCCCGCTAAGAAAATGAGAATCTTGGGGCGCCTGGGTGGCTCAGTCGGTTGTGCATCTGACTCTGGGTCAGGTCATGATCTCATGGTTCCTGGGTTTGAGCCCCGCGTTGGGCTCTGTTCTGACAGCTAGCTCAGAGCCTGGAGCCTGTCTTCAAATTCTCGCTCTCTGACCCTCCCCTGCTCACGCTGTCTCTCTCTCTATCTCAAAAATAAAATAAAACATTAAAAAAAAAGAAGAAGAAAATGAGAGTCTTTAAACACCAAGTGTTTAAGGACACAAAGCCGATCCTGGTAGAATTGCTCACCTCTGTGTGCTCTGTGCAATCTACTATCTCTGAGCTGGACACAGACAGCAGGGGACGCAGGGCCCCCCCGTCCTGGATGCCCTGGTGAGGACCCAGCAAATAAACACATGCGTGTGGACCGTCTGATGCTCATCCGACGGCACATCAAGAGCGGACGGGGACCGGATGCTGCCTCATATGGGGACACTGCCTCGCAGACTTGGGGAGAGCAGCGTCTGAGTGGGGGAGCCGCGCGGGGTCCCCGGGGAGAATGTTCCAGCAAACAAATGGCCAGCCCAGAAGCCTCACGACAGAAGCCTTCCAGGAGCAAGTGGGCCAAGGCGGCTCAGCGGAGGGGTGCGGGGCGAGCGGGGGCCAGGGGTGGGTCCTGTTATGCGCTGAACTGAGTCTTCACCAAAATTCATATGTTGGAATCCTAAGCCCCGGGGAGCTCAGAAGGCAGCTACGCTTGGAGAGAAGGCCTTAGAGCCGTGCTCTGTCAGAGGGAGGTCTACAAAGCCCCGATCCAGTCGGATTCGTGTCCCTCTAAGAAGAGGAAATTCGAACACACACGACACCAGGGTTGTGCGGGTGCAGAGAGAAGGCGGCCGCCCACACGCCCAGGGGAGAGGCCTCCGGAGAAACCAGAACTGCCGCCACCCTGCTCCCGGCGCATTCTGGGCTCCAGGATGGGAGAAAGAAACACCTACTTCAGCTGCCCAGCGAGCGGCACCTGGTTCTGCTCCCCCAGCGGACGGTCACAGCCATGGTCACTGCAGTGTCTCATCCACTCCTGCTCAACCACCGGACCCGCCTCCTGGGAATTCCAGATCAAGTCCATCTTCTCGACACCAGGCTCAGGACCTCGTGCTGTGTCTCCCTCCTGATCTCGCCCTCTCCACCGTCTCCCATCCCCTCTTATCTGTGGCCCAGGCCACCGCCTAGTCCACGCCTTCCCTGCCCCGCCTCCAGTCTCCACCTTCTTCCGGGTCCTGGTCCCCCGGAGACCCCGCCCATGTCCATTGGGGGCCAGTGGTCATGCAGCATCTGATGAGATGGATGAGGGGACAGTAGCTTCTGGAAGGAACTCCCTTCCCAGCTGTGGCCACGGTGAAGCCCAAGGTTCCCAGCACTGAGACAACCCAGGGAGGTGCACGTCGCCAGCAGCCAGGCTCGCCACGCGGCCCCACGACGCCAGGCTCTCCCGACGGAGTGAGGGTGCTATCCCCAGCGAACCCACTGCGCATGCTCTTGTGAATCATTGTCACATTTCAGCCCTGCTTAAAGGAAACAGGAGCTGTATGTGCAAAGGTGAAGGGATGCCTTGACTTCTTTAGAAATGAAAAAACGGGTGCAATTCACACATTTTTGTGAAACTCACATCTCATGCTTAGCAGTAACACACAGGAAACGCAGAAGAGAATCGCTGGCCTGTCCTGAGCTTTGTAAGACTTCCCTTCTCCGCATCTAGCAGTGTAAACCAGCCTGTGGATCTGGGCGGGTTTTCTATCCTATTTTGTTCTGCACTATCGCCGACGGTAGATTTCTTCAAATGGCAAGCAAGGCGGTGGGGTAAGCTTTACTTACAGTGGTTTTCACCATGAACAGAGGTTCAAAACTGCAGTCCCTACGTTACCACAGTAACCATAAAGTTCAGCCTAGTAAGTAGGGGCCGGGCAGAGGCTGTGCTGTCCGTGGGGCTGTGACCACCGCTCCGCTGCCCCGCCACCTTCCCCGTGCTACAAGGGAAAGTGCGTGTGGACAGGTGGACGGCAGCCTTTTATTGTTTCCCAAGTGTCCTGTCTTTCCAGGCAGAGGCTTCAGAACCAGAGGACTCGGTCATGGAGAATAAGATCATGTTAGTCTCCCTGTCATTACCTCCAGAGAGTTAGAATACGCGGATCCTATTGCTTTACTTTTCGGTTGCTTTTAGAGCATTCCTGAGATTTATTCAGGGAAACGTTGGTCTCCCTGCAAATGAAGAGCTAACAAGATAAAAGCTCTCTGGAGGGTGAAGCAATACCATCGTGAACTCTGGCCACACAGAGGACTGGTGTTTGCACAGATCCCTGGACATGCTAGTCCTTTCTGGCTTCCAGCTCGAGCAGATAAGGCTCGGCTCCCTTTGAAGGGTCTCCAGGCCACCTGCCTGGCGGCTGTTCGCGTGCTTTGGCTCCCGGCGCTGTCCTCCCTCCCGCCCCCCCATCACTGTGGCCTCTATTCAAGAAGCAGAAATGTCACAGGAAGCCTGGCTTCAGAGCCCACAGAGCACAGCCCCTGCCCAGTTCCAGGTCAGGTGCCAGTCACTGTGTCCTCTGCCCCCCAGCACTCCGGGAGGGACAGGCGGACGCAGCAGACCACCTGTTTCCTCCCCGGCTCCCCGTGCGGCCGAGGAGGTGAGGCAGAAACAGCTGGAGGAAAGTCAGCGCACGCCAGCAGGACCCCAGAGGGGCTTGGGGTTCCGAGCGCAGAGAGGGGTCTGCGGGGGCCGAGAGCCCAGCGCGAGGGCAGCGGGGCGCCAAGCCCGGCTCCCGCCAGGACGCGCGTGCCTGTCCCCCGGGCCCTCCTTCCCTGTACCCGGGGCCTGGAGACTCTTGAGGCATCCGTTCTTTCCCGTCCCACCGAAACGTTAGAGCCGCGTCGTGCATACCGGAAACGCCACTGTGACCGGCTGCAAGTCTACCTTTGGGTCTCCGGACGGCAGTTACCGACCAGAATGTTCCTTTGAGCAGAGTAAACGCAAATGATAGAACGCTGAAAGAAATGACAAGAGGAAGGAAGAAAGGCAGAAAGAGAAGCAGAGACTACATGTGTTTTGTGTCACTGAGGACAGGTGAACACGGAAGGGCTGTAACACGAACGGAAACAGGCGTCCTGCGTGTCAATCACTGTCGTGTGGCTTTTTTTTTCTTTGTAAAAAATTTTTTTTAATGTTTTTATTTATTTTTGAGAGAGAGAGACAGCATGGGCAGGGCGGGTCAGAGAGAGAGGGAGACAGAATCGGAAGCAGGCTCCAGGCTCTGAGCCGTCAGCACAGAGCCTGACGCAGGGCTCGAACCCACAAACCGTGAGATCGTGACCTGAGCCGAAGTCGGAAGCTTAACCGACTGAGCCCCCCAGGCGCCCTGGCATTTTTTTTTTTTTTCTTTAAAGACGAGGCTGAAACGAGTCCCGAATGGCATGATGAGCTCTTACTCTGAAGCTGAGGGTCTGGCACAGGCTCCTCTGGGGCCTGGTGGCACCGTGGGGAGTTCTGGCCTGTCTTGAGGGGAGAGAGGTGTTTTGCTAACCTTTGTATTCACACTTCTAGCACGGTCAGGCAGGAGGGGCCTGGCTTGCGTTTCTGCCGCTCAGCCAAGCCTGGCACAACACGGGCACGTTACCCCGCCGGGAACTAGGTGAAAGTCTGGGAGCGCTCGGGCCGCTCTGCGTGTGGCCTGCCGTCACCCGGACGGCAGAGCGGCGCACCTGCCGTGTCCAAAGACAACACACAAGGGAGTCTGGGATTCTGCGCTGGGAAAGTGATCAGAAATTTGCACGGTGAAGTGTAACCCTCCCAGGGGCGGCTGGGGGCTCTGGCCGTTCAGCATCCAACTCCTGGTTTTGGCTCACGTCGTGATCTCACGGTTCTTGAGTTTGAGCCCCGTGTCCTCTCTCTGGTGGCAGCCCAGGGCCTGCTCCGGATCCTTCTTCTTTCTCTCTGCCCCTCCCCTGCTCATGAGCGCGCTCACTCTCTGTCTCTCTGTCTCTGTCTCTCTCTCTCTCTCGTTCTCCCTCTGTGTGTGTCTCTCCCTCTCAAAATAAATATTTTAAAAAACAAAGCATACAAAGGGAAGAATAAATCTAAGCCTCATAGTGAAGAACTAAGTCCCAAATCAGCAGGAAAGAGTGCGTGTCCAACGGGGATGGAGGGAGCTGGGCTCCGAGGGAGAGACCAGGGCGCAGACTGGGGGTAAAGACGGGAACAGATGATCAGGGTGCCTCCGCCTTGGAAGCGACAGAGAACGTGGGAGGTATTCTCTGCTCACATAAATTAGGTGCTTCTAAGAAGAAGCGAGGGAGTTTCATTTCATTGAATGATTGGAGATCAAAGACCCTGGTCGGATCAGCTCCTTGTTGGCTCCTGGGTCCATTATGTGTCCATCCCACCTCAGCGCCCCCACACCAGTGACGGAGTTTCTTGGACCTGGGTGACCCTTCGTAAACGTTTTCTGAAATTAAGTATTATGTTTTTGTTTTTGTTTTAATTTTTGAGAGACAGAGATAGCATGAGTGGGGGAGGAGCAGAGAGAGAGGGAGACACAGAATCCGAAGCAGTCTCCAGGCTCTGAGCTGTCAGCACAGAGCCCGACGTGGGGCTCGAACCCACAGACCGTGAGATCATGACCTGAGCCGAAGCCGGACGCTTCAACTGACTGAGCCCCCCAGGCGCCCCTGAAATTAAGTATTAAATAATAGCTCAATATTGTCCCAACAGTCAAAACATTTTTATTTTTTATTTATTATTTTCAAGATCAGCTATGCATTTATTTTCAGGGATGTGACTAGAACAATGTAATGGTATTCCATTTACATACAAAAAACATAGTTCATCTCCATGTTCTATGTCTGACAAGTAAAAGCAGTTTGTTTAGGTCTACTTTTTACTTTCAAGCAGTTATCCTAAGGTTCAAGTTTAGAAAGTTATTTTTGTACAAAGGCTAGCTGACTTTTTTTTTCCAAACTTTTTTTTCCAACCTAAGTACTTTAAAAGAGATTTCTGTCTTTATATAGTTAACACTGAAACAACACTGAAAAAACAGTCAACCTTCCATTTTCGTAGGTCCTCTTTGCTACCACTAATCTTTGCAATCACATAATTTACTTCCAAATTTACAATGGTGACCTACACTAATTTAACTGTGAGTCACTTTTTGTATTCAAGATCTTAGATTATGTATGTGAAAGTTCACTGATTAAACCTTTGCACACAAAGATGAACGCACCAGCATAGCAAACTTACATGAATAATGAAGTTACAAAAAAGTAAAAGCGTTACTAAAATTGATGTGTGTAAATTACATACAAAAATCCCCCAAATGGGATAAAACTGCTCGTCCCGGATTTTTTCTCATTTGGTTGGCAGAGTTGAGATAGGTGTTTAAAATGGTGAGAATTCAAAACATTTTTATAGCCAGGGGATCAGACACTCAAGAGAAAGGTCAGATGAATTTCTCCCCCTAGGAACTTGTATTTGACACAAAAGGGTCCAAATAAATCGTTACAAACGTTGGACTTTTGCTAAGACTTATCTTTCTGTAATCCATCTGAATGTATTATACTGTAGCCCCCTGAATCATCACTTGATGTGCTTAATAATGTCCATTATTTACATTTCCTTTGGCTAAATTAGGTC
This sequence comes from Mungos mungo, assembly GCA_004023785.1. Taxonomy (NCBI): domain Eukaryota; kingdom Metazoa; phylum Chordata; class Mammalia; order Carnivora; family Herpestidae; genus Mungos; species Mungos mungo. The sequence continues at coordinate 110,188 of PISW01004354.1, forward strand.
TGTTAAGACCCCACCGAGTGGTGGCGGCCGGGTGGTGGGTGGTGGTGACCGAAGGGTACAGGACGGAATTTGAGTCGGAGGAGGAGGACCATTCACATGGCAGGTGACGGGGCCATCAGATCATTTTCCCATTTTCCACCCACTGTCCTTAACTACCTTGTCAGATTCTTTATACGTTTCTATACACCTCTTAGATATTTAATATTTAGAGCTTTGTAGCTCAATTTGCCGGGCTAGGGCTCAAAATCACATTTCAAAATAAACAAATGCTACAAAGACTCTTGTACCTTCCCTGGCACCAGAAGGTCACAGAAATTGATTGATCGTCGGCGCCGGTATAATGATTAGCGTGCTCCCAAGGCCGGGAAAGAAAAATGCTCACGAAATCCAGCGGACGAGGAGAGCCCCGGGGTGCGGCGGTGATGAAGGAGGCGGGCTGGCTATCTGAACGAAAGAAACCGAAAACAAGGTAATTATGGCTGGTCTGCACAGGACCCAGGTTTATCTGGGAACATCTAAGATCTTCCCCCACGGCGCCGAAGGCTTCGGCATTTTGTAATCACAAGAGTTTGGCCTGTGGAAATGGGTGCGGGGCCCGATGTGACAGTTGCCGTGAACCCCTGTGCGTTTTATCTTTAAAGGCACAGAAGAATGTTCCCTAATATTCCCAAGAAGACTGCTTCCAGGTCCCCACAAAGTTCATGCCGCACGGCAGTACCTCCCTTCGCCTCGGACTCAGCGACCCCTCCCTCTAAGTCTAAGCTCAGCTTTGTCGGTGGGGACACTATGGTCACCACACGCCCACAGTCACTCTGGACACGTCGTGTGCCTCTTGCGGTAAAATCCGAGCTGAAAAGCGTGTTGCAAGAATCGATAGTCCACGGAGATGAGATTCACTGTTTACCAGGAGAAAGCTTTGCGCCGATGCGCCCCGAAGCCCGGAACGAGGGTGCGGCTGGGGCACTGACCCACCGACCGGTCGGCAGAGAAACAACGGCAGGGCCACGCCAGGGGCACAAGTGAATGGTGACATTGGGGGCAGGGAAGGGCCCAAGTGGTTATGGCAGAATGACATCAGACACAAGGCAGCAAACTCTGTAAGGCGGAGCCTTCACTTTCTGAGTTAAACCGATGGTCACCTTTGGGTGGAAAGACCACGTTTTCTGAACTTCACGACACACAGGAGTAGTCCCCCGAGCTGGCAACAGGCGTAAGCCTGGAGGGCACACTGGAAGAGGCAATCTTAGCCTTGGAGGGACCCACGGCCCGGGGCAGAGAGGGCGGCGGGAACACGGATTGAGCCCCAGTGACGTCACAAGCGTTGTTTCACTCCCCCCCCCCCCCGCACCGGGGCTGGGCGGGCAGAGTGGGTGCAGGTTCCAGAGGAGAAGCGCGGTGATCCGGACAGGTGAACACCCCGTCCGGCGGGAGGAGAGCGAATAAGAAGGAGCAGGTTGCAGAGGCTGTGCCGTGGGGGCCTGCAGGGCCCAGCAAGGCTCCCTGACGGAGGGACGCCCAGGCCGAATCCTGGAAGGCGACGAGAAAGAATGCTGGGAAAGGGCCAGGGCGGCTCGGAGAAGAGGGACCGGCCGCGTGCGCGGCGCATGCGCTCGGGCTGCTGCCTCCCCGGCAGCCCTCGAAGGTCGTGGCTCCAGACACGGCACTTCATGCGCTCGCGGGTCTGCGGGCCAGCGGTTCGGGCCGCGGGGGCCGCCTGGCGGCGCCACCACCCCTGGATGGTCTGTGGAGGTCCGCGGACTCGGGGGTACCCCGAGGCGGAGGGCAGGGACTGCAAGGCCACTACGTCACTTCTGCCACGTGCTGTGGCCCAGGGCAAGTCACAAGGGCAAGCTCAGCCCCGAGGGAGGGGGAAATTAGCCCTCCCCCCCCCCCCATGGCCGGTGGGACCGAGGATGTGCCCATTGCTGATGCACCACAACGGGAAGTGGCGAGAGCTGAATGGCAGCAGCAGGAGAGGCGGGTGGTGACAGCGTGTCACGGGCACTGCTCACCCCGGGAAGGGTGTGGTCCCAGACCTGGGGCAACAGGAGTCCGGGCAGGGGCTGGCTGGGCTGCAGTGGGGCGTGGCAACCCCTGCCTTAGGGGTCCTGGTTTTAAAGGAGAGGATGAGGGGTGCCCGAGCGGGGTTGGGGGGCGCTCAGTCAGTCAGTCAAAGATCTGACTCTTGACTTCAGCTCAGCCCGGCATCTCAAGGTTTGGGGTCAAGCCTCACATCCAGCCCTGCGCTGAGCGTGAAGCCTGCTTGGGGTTCCCTCCCGCCCTCTGCTGCCTTCCCCACTGGCTTGCTCGCTCTCTCTCTCTCTCTCTCTCAAAATAAATAAAGGAACTTAAAAAAAAAACTTTAAAGGAGAAGCAATCAGAGTGCTTATGAGGCTGTTGAGAGCGTCCCCAGGAGACGTGCCCGCGCCCCTGGGGGGACCGGAAGGACTGGAAGAGCCAACGCTGGGGGCTCATGGGGGCGGACATGTGAGCCGACTTGAGGGTCAATCTATACTGTGGTGCAGCCAACCGGGAGGACGGGGTGAGGTCCGGGAAGTCCGGGACGCAGGAGAGCAGGTGTCCTGGTGGAGGAGCAGGGGGGAGGCAGGAAGATGGCGAGGGCGCTGGTAAAGCAGGGTGCAAGGTCTCTGAGGGACACACAGGCGGGGCCCCTCAAGCCTCCTCCCCTCCTCTGGGAGGTCACATGCGGCTGGAGGGGCTCGCCTCCCCCCTCCTCTGCGCAGCTCGGGGGAGGACTGAGTCCTGCCCTCAGGGCCCGCGGTGGTGCCTGGCGTCTCCCTGACTGCGTGACCACATTTCTTGGAGCCTGGGTTTCAATACCTAGAGTCGGGGTCAACGACACCTGCCGGGCAGGCTGTGTCGAGCGTTCATGGAATGACGGGCATGTGGCTCTCTCCAAACAGCCCCGTCCCCAGAGGCAAGACCGGGCCTCCTTCAAGGGCCTTGCACAAAACACACCCTGAAAGGTGCTGAGCTGAAGCACAGAGGGGAGGGGAAGGCCCGGCGACCTGAACAAGCGTGGGCGACACACTCCACGTGGCGCCAGCAACCGTCTGAGCCGCCCGCTCGGGGGAGCGCAGGGCAGCGCCCGCCAACCGCAGGTGGGCACGGGCACGGGCGCGCACGGCCAGTTCTGAAGAAGAGAGTCCGGTGTGAAGCGTCCGATTTGGGTTCAGGTCATGATTTCTCCGTCCCTGGCTCGAGCCCAGCGTCGGGCTCTGTGCTGCCAGCTCCCTCCCGCTCTCTCTGCCCCTCCCCGACCCACACTCTGCCTCTCAAAAATGAATAAATGTTAAAAAAAATGTTTAGGTGAGCTTTATTAACGTAGTAGGATGGGCAGCCATCTGTGCATACTTCAAGCATACAATCAGTAAGTTCCGATATAGGTCTACACCCTTGAAACCACCATCAGATCAAGGTCATGGACACGTCCGTCACCCCCAAAAGTCTCCTTGTGCCTTTCTAGGTCTCTCCCTCTCCCTCTTGCCCTCCACACTCCCGTCCCCACCAACCTGTTTCCTGTCACTGCATGTTAGAGGTTTGCATTTTCTAGAGATTTCTGTAAATAGAATCCCACAGTATATGCCCATTTTGTCTGGCCTCTTGCACTCAGCATAACTAGGTCGGGATTCCTCCACACTGTCATGCATGTCAGTGGTTCATTTTTCTTTACTGCAAAGTAGTGTTCCAATCTACGGCAGGCCACCGTTTGATGATCCCTTTGCCAGTGGCGGGTGTTTGGACCACTTCCAAGTCTTGGCTACTGTGAATGCAGCAGCCGTCAAATCTCACTGATGGTCTCCAGATGGACCTCGGCTCTCTTTTCATTGGCTCAGTACCTGGTCACGGGATCGCTGGACCATACAGCAGGTGTTAGTTTAACTTTTTAAAAAAATTATTTTTACATTTATTTATCTTGGAGAGACAGAAAGACAGAGCACAAGTGGGGGAGGGGCAGAGAGCAAATGAGACACAGAATCTGAAGCAGGCTCCAGGCTCTGAGCTGTCAGCACAGACCCGACGTGGGGCGCAAACCCACGAACCATGAGATCATGACCTGAGCTCAGGTCAGATGCTTAACCGACTGAGCCACTCTGTTTACCTTTAAAAAAACCCCCAACCCGTTTCCCGGAGTGTGTGTATCAGTTTACATTCCCGCCGGCGGTGGACCTGAGTTCCGGTCCCTCCACACCGCGGCCAGCACTTGGGAGGGACAGTCTTTTTCATCTGAGCCATTTTAAAGGCTACGTCATGCTATCATATCACCAACCATGAAAGCCGTGAACGTTAGCACATGATTGTAGGTTCAATGTCACCGGGAAAGCTGTGAACGTCTGCATGGGGACGGTCCCTTCAATGTGCACTGCCCTGATGACCAATGATGTGGCGCCTGTCCACAGTGCTGTCCATACACCTTTGGTGGCGTGCCTGTTCAAAAATCTTGCCCATTTCCAAAACTGAATTATTTATTTTCTTGTAGGTAAGTTTTCAGAGGATTTTCCCCCTACATTCTGAATACAAGTCCTTTCGAGCTGTTTGCTCTACAAAGATTTTTTCCCCTCAGTCTGTTATTAGTGTTCTCATTCTCCTACAACTGTCTTTTGAAGAGCAGAAAGTTTCACTCTGATGCAGTCCAATGTATCAACTTCTTCTTTGACGGACTGTGCTATTGATGTCATGTTTATCAAATCTTTGCCCAAACTAAGGTCACAAAGATTTGCTCTTGTGTTTATTCTAAAAGTTTTAGAGTTTTAGATTACATTTAGATCTATGTTTTATTTTGAGTTAATTTTTGTATGTGGCACAAGGTATGGACCAAGTTCACTTGGGACACACGGATACCCGATGGTGCCGGCACAGTTTGCTGGTAAGACTGTGTCCACCCAAGACTCCTTCTCCTCGACAGAATTGCCTTTGTGCCCTTGTATAAAATTAGTTGTTTTATTAGTAATGATTATGGAATTTTACCCAATGCTTTTTCTGTATCTATTAAATAAATATAAAGCTTTTTTTTCTCATCCTGTTAAAAATGGTAAATTACATACTTTTTTTTTTTTTTTTTTTTTTTTTTTTTTTTTTTTTTTTTTTTTTTTTTTTTTTTTTTTTTTTTTTTTTTTTTTTTTTTTTTTTTTTTTTTTTTTTTTTTTTTTTTTTTTTTTTACTGTTAAGTCATCCTTGCATTCCTGGGCTGAACCTACTTCTCTATCATATAATATTCTTTTTACATATTGTTGAATTCAACACCCTGAAATTTTGTTTGGGATTTTTGCATCTAGGTTTACAAGGGATACCGAGCTTTAGTTTTCTTCACTTGTAATGCCTTTGTCTAGTTTTGGTATCAGATAATACAGGTGTCACAGAACGAGCTGCAAAGTACTCCCACCCCTCTTTGGTTTTCTGGAAGGTTTTTGTGTAGAACTGGTATTATTTATTCCTTAGCTATTTGGAGAATCTACCAGTGAAGACACCTGAGCCTGGAGTTGCTGGGGGGGAGGGTTTCGAACTACAAACTCTCTCTATTTAACAGATGTATGGCTTCTCAGGTGAACTATTCTTCTTGAGTTCAGTTTTGGAAGTAATCTGTCCTTTTCATCTGAAATGTCAAATATACTGGCATATGTCACTTATGATATTATAAATATCTTTATAATATATGACATAATACCTCTCTTGTTCCAGATCTCGGTCATCTGTCTTGTCTTCCTCCCCTGAATCAGCCAGGCTAGAGGTGTATCAGTTTTATTGATCTTCTCAAAGAGCCAGCTTTGTGTCTCATTGATTTTTCTCTCTCATGTTTTGTCTTTTTTGTTGTTGTTCGTCGGTTTCCGCTCTGATCTTTATTATTCCCTTTTCTCCTGCTTACAGTGGATTTAATTTGCTTTTCGTTGTCCAGCTCCTCAAAGTCATTGTTTGCGCTCTTTCTTCGTTTCTACTCTGGGTGTATAGTGCCATGAATTTCCACCTGAGCACGGCTACAGCAGCAGCCCACAAATCCCCATATCTTGCTGTTATTTTCATTCAGTCCAAAGTACATTCTAACTTCTTTTTAAAATTTCTTTATCAACCCGTGGATTGTTGGGAAGGGCATCATTTAGTTTCCAAGTATTTGTTGGTTTTTCAGTCATGTTCATGTTATTGATTTCTAACTTAATTCCATTATAGTCAGAGAGTCTACTACGTATGACTTAAATTTATTGAAACTCATTTTATGGTCCAGAATATGACGTATCTTGGTAAACGTTCTACATTCATTTGAAAACAGTCTATTCTGCTGTCATTGGGTGGAATGTTCTGTATATAAAGGTCAATGAGGTCAAGCTGGTGTTGTTCAAATATTCTCTATCTTTGCTGATATTCTCTATATTTGTTCTACGAGGGACCTCTGACTAAGGCTGCACACTCGTCTATTTCTCCTTCCAGCTCTGTTATTTTTACTTCATGTATGTTAAAGCTCTGCTATTAGGTGCATAAATTTTTATGACTGTTAAATTATTCCAATGAATGGACCCCATTGTTTTTCAAATATTTTTCTGTTCCCCACTTCTTTCCAGTTAGACCTACTGTAAGCTGCTCCCCATTGTTCTTGTGTTCTACTGTTACTGATGCGGTTTTCATTTTTTAAAATTATTTTTTCTCTACGCATGGCATTTTCTGTTTCATTGCTATGCCTTCAAGTTCATGAATCTTTCCTTTTGCAATGTCGATTCTGCTATTAATTCTACCTGGTGTATTTTTAAAAATTAATTTATTTTGAGGGCAAAGGAGGGGCAGAGAGAGAGGGAGACAGAGAATCCCAAGCAGGCTCCACACCACCAGTGCAGAGCCCAGTGGGGGACTTGAACTCATGAACCGTGAGATCATGACCTGAGCCGAAACCAAGAGTCGGACGCTCAACCTACAAGCTGCCAAGGCTTCTCTCCCTGGTGTATTTTTAACCTCAAATACTGTAGCTTTCAGTGTAGACATTCCATTTATATCTTGGGTTACGTCTACTCTACTTTTTGAGTACCTAAAATATAGTCACAGTAACTACTCTAATGTACTTGTCTGGCAAATCTAACATCTATGTCAGTTCTGGGTAAGTTTCAAATCACTGACCTCATTTTGGGTCCTCCTTCCGGCTACTTTGCATGTCTAGTAATCTTTGATTAGATGTCAGATATTTGGATTTTACTTTCCTCGGGACTGGGTAGTTTGTATTCCTAAAAATACTCTTGAGCTGTTTTCTAAGATGCAGTCACGCTACTTGGAAAAAGCCCGATTCTGTCGTATCTTATTTTTTTAGTTTGTTAGGTAGCGCCACAACAGTGTGGACTCCAGTGTAACTATTTCCCACTGCTGAGGCAAGAGCCTGCCGAGTCCCGTGTCCAATTCCGTGTGAAGTAGGAGCTTCCCCAGAGCGGCAGGTGAAACGGGCTGTGTTCCCGGCCCCCCGTGAGCGTCAGGCACGTGGCCTGGCCCGGTGTGGGTCCTGGGCGC
>PISW01004354.1:117787-168832 GCA_004023785.1 Mungos mungo
CTCCCCCTCCTCCCTCAGCTCAGCCGGTCAGCTCCCCAGTCACACCTCTCGCCTCGGCTGTGTGCGCCACCCCACATCAGCGCCCTTCGTCACCTGACTCCAATGTCTTGAAAAACATTGCTTCCTATGACTTGTCTGGATTTTCGGGTGCCTCGGGCAGGAGGGCAGATCAGTCCCTGCCGTCACACCTCGGACAGCAGAGCCAATGATTTTACACACGTAGAGTAAGTTGGTTGGTTATGAGGCCACAGCCAGTATTTCTCCATTTTTTAAAATCCGTGTCCCCTTCTGATACATAGAAATATCTCATATGCTGCTTATATTGTTCTAAGTTTTTAAGTAAATTAATTATTAGACTAGACTTTTAAGATCCACCCTCTCCTCAGAATCCTGCTAAGCCTCCTTGGGTATATGCCTGAGATCCTGATATATCTTGATTATAAACCTGAGATCCTGATAAAAATTCTTGGCGACATATCCAGAGCTCCAATGACCTCCATGGGTCTATAGCGGAGAGTCCGCGTGGGGAATACCCATGACCTTGACACCTGTCCTGGATAAACCTCAGATCCTGATAGAGCTCCTGTGCATATTCCCAAGATTCTGGAGCATCTTCTCCACACATGGACTCAAATCCCTTCTCGGGCTCAAACACTGAGATCTAGCTAAAAATCCATCCTGGGGAGACTGGGTGGCTCAATAGGTTAAGCCTCTGACTTCGGCTCAGGTCATGATCCCATGGTTCGTGGGTTCGAGCCCCGCGTCGGGCTCTGTGCTGACAGCTCGGAGCCTGGAGCCTGCTTCGATTCTGTGTCTCCCTCTCTCTCTGCCCCTCCCATGTGCTTGCGTGCTCTCTCTCTCTCTCTCTCTCTCAAAAGAAAATACACATTAAAAAATAATAAAAAAATAAAAATCCATATTTATCAAGAATTCTTAAGATGGCTCAGAATTCATTTTGAACCCTGCAGAGCATGATGTTACCAGTTTTCACATACAACTGTGACTTCTGACATAACGTTAAAATTACCTATCGCCGGATAAATAGGAGAGACAGAACACTAAAAGGCTATGGAGGGACGCCTGGGTGGCTCAGTCAGTTAAGCGTCCGGCTTCAGCTCAGGTCATGATCTCACGGTTCATGGGTTTGAGCCCCGCATCAGGCTCTGTGCTGACCGCTCAGAGCCTGGAGCCTGCTTCAGATTCTGTGTCTCCCTCTCTCTCTCTGACCCTCCCCTGCTCGCACTGTGTGTCTATCTCTCAAAAATAAATAAAACATTAAAAAAAAAAAGGCTATGGAATGGATTATTTTAAAATACACTAAGGGGAGCACAACACAACGAAAGGATTCATCTACGAGGGAGAAACGACGATACCAAATGTGTGTATCGGACAATCAAGGCTTCAAATACGTGAAGCGAAAACCGGCGGTGGCAGGAGAGAGACCTTGTGCCATCTTGAGGGGGAGGGGCCCGGCCGCCCTCTTAGCAACTGACAGAATGGCTGGAAAGCCAGCGAGTCACAGATCCGGACAACGTAACTGACCAGTGGGCTGTAACTGACATAAATAGAACACTCCATCCAACAGCAGAGCACGCTTTCTTAAAGCCCGCACGGAGCATTCACCGAGACAGATCACATCCCGGACTGTTAAGCAAACTTCAACAAATTAAAAGAATTGAATGTTTACGGTGTGTATTTTCTAATCGTCATGGAATCAAGGCAGAAATTGAAAACAAAGGCAAGGGGAAAATCCCTAAATATTTGAAAATGAATTCATATACTTCTAAATAATCTGTAGGTCAAGAGGAGGTCACAGAAGAAATTTAAAAATACAAAAAATGAATGAGAGAAAAATGTATAAATACATAAGATAAAGTAAAAGCGGTGCCGAGAAGGCATTAAATCCTTAAATAGCATTAATTCATCGGGGCGCCTGGGTGGCTCAGTTGGTTAATGGTCCGACTTCAGCTCAGGTCGTGATCTCACGGTCCGTGGGTTCGAGCCCCACGTTGGGCTCTCTGCTGTCAGCACAGAGATCCTTTGGATCCTGTCCTATCCTTGTTCTCTGCCCCTCCCCTGCTCACGTGCATGCCCTCTCTCTCTCTCAAAAATAAAATAAAACATTAAAAAAGTAGCATCAATTAATTAGATAGCACTCAGTGCTTCCAATGGAGATGATGAAAGGCTTAAAATCAATAATATAAGACCCTACCTCAGGAAAATAACAGCAAAATAAACACAGAGGAAGAAGGAAGAAAATAAAGTACGGGTTGCAATCAGTGAGACTGAAATCAGGGAAACCATAGAGAAAAGCAATGAAACAAACTGTTCTTTGGGGGAAAAAAATCAATAAAATTGACAAACCCCCAGAAAGACTTACAAAAACCACATGACGAGGTATAAATCACTGATACTAGAAATGAAACAGGGTATCATTGCAACCAGTAAAGGTTTAAAAGAAACTATTACAAGTAATTTTAGGCTCATAAAATTGACAGTTTGGAAGAAATGGATCAATTCCTTACAGACCACAAGCTACCGAAACTTAACTAAAATGAAATGGACAATCTCAGGAGCTCTAGAACCATTTAACAATTGTGGGCGCCGGGGCAGCTCGGTCAGTTAAGTCTTGTGATTTCGGTTCAGGTGATGATCTCATGGTTGTGAAATCTAGTCCCGAGTTAGGTTCAGCGAGGAGCGTGGTTCTCTCTCCCTCCCTCTCTGCCCCTCCCCAGCTCATTCTCTCTCTCTCACACACACACTCTCTCTCTCTCTCTCTCTCTCTCTCTCTCTCTTTCTCACACACTCTCTCTCTCTCTCTCTCCTTCTCTCTCTCCTTCTCTCAAAGTAAATAAACTTTTTTTAAAAAATTGAATTTGTGATAAAAAAAAACTCCTGAAAAAGAAATTTCCAGACCCAGCTGGCTTTACTAGAAAATTCTGTCAAACATTTAAAGAGAATTAATACAACACCAATATCCTATAATCTCTTCAAAAAAAAAAAAAAAAGAGGAGGAAAAATTCATTTTCATGAACCTAGTGTTACTCTGATACCAAAACCAGCAAAGCCAGTACAAAAAATGCACCAGACAAGAAAACTACCAACTAATATTGTGATCACAGACATAAAGATTCTCAACAAAATATAGTATTAGCAAATCAGAGGTGCCTGGGTGGCTCAGTCGGTTAAGCGGCTGGTTCCTGACTTTGGCTCAGGTCAGGATCTCGCAGTTCACGAGTTCGAGCCCAGCTTCACACTCTCAGCTATCGAACTATCATTTTGAGCCTGCGTGGGATGCTCTCTCCCTCTCTCTCTCTGCCCCTCACACATGTTCTCACTCTCTTTCTCTCAAAATAAATAAATAAACTTAAAACATATTTTTAAAGTGGTAGTAAGTCAAATCCAAAAATACGTAAAAAGAATTATGCACAACAAGTGAGATTTACTCTAGATATTTTAGGCTGGTTTTAGATTTGAAAACCAATCAGTGTCTCCGCCGTATCAACACATGAAAGGAGAAAAAGCATATGATCGTATTAACTAACACAGAAAACGTATTTTAGAAAGTCTAACATCCATTCATAAAAAATTCCTAGCAAGTTCGTAGTAGAGAAGACCTATTTCAACATGATAAAGAATATCTACAAAAACCTATCATCTTACTTAACGATGGAGGCTGAATGCTTTTCCCCTAAGACCAAGAAGAAGGCAAGGATTAACATCTTTATCGTGCTGAGTCTCTCATTCCACTTTTTAGTAAAAGTCTCATGGGAGACTCAACACGATAAAGATGTTAATTCTCTCCAAAAATGCGTTTAGTAAAATTCTATTAAAATCCCAGCAAGATATTTTGTAGACATAGATGAGTTTACTCTTAAATAATATGAAAAGGCTATGCCTTAGGAGGGCTAAGGTAATCGTGAAAAACAAGTGTAAGGTATAGGGAAGGACTCTACTTAATATTAAGAGCTAGTCAGTAAACAAGACAGCGTGTTTTTGGCGAAGGGACAGACACACAGAAAGGAAACAGACGAGAAGACCCTGAAATAGACCCACACAAATAGACCCAATTGATTTTTGAGAAAAATAGGAAAGCGATTCAGTAGAGGAATGAGGCTTCCTACAAACGGTACAGGAGCAAATGGACATCCATTGGAAAAAGAAAAAAGAATCTCATTCTAACTCTCCCCTCTTACACAAGAATTAACTCAAAGTGGTTCATGGACTTAAATGTAGCACATAAAATCATAAAGCTTTTACGAAAAACATAGCCGAAAATTTTCAGGATCTACAGCTAATGAGAAAGCTCTTCGCCTCGATACTAGAAGCATCGTCAAATAAAGACATTGACAATCCGGTCCTCAGCGAAATGGGAAATGTTCGGTCTGTAAAAGACTCTATGACGAGGCTGGAAGACAAGTACATCCTAGATGAAAATATTTGCAAATCACGATCTGACAAAGGTCAGCATCTTGAACATATAAAGAAGTTTCAAAACTGAACAAAAACCCCCCAAAAATCCAATTAGAACATGGGCAAAGACAGGAAGAGATTTTACCAGAGAGGATGTATGTAGATCACGAAACATACATGTGAAAAGACGCTTCCCGTCATTAGCCACGAGGGATTTGCAGACGAAAATCACAGTGAGATACCACTGAACACCTATCAGAATGGCTAAAACAGAAAATAGCACCGACGCCAAATGCTGGTAAGGATACAGACTCAGACATTGTTGGTGGGAACCTGTAATGGAACAGCCCCTTTGGGAAAGAGTTGGCCAATTTCTTATCAAACTAAACATACACCTACCATGTGCCCCAGCAATTGCACACGTGGGCACTTATCCCTTCGAAATAAGAACCTGGGGCGCCTGGGTGGCTCAGTCAGTTAAGCGTCTGGTTTTGGCTCAGGTCATGATCTCACCGTTCGTGGGTTCAAGCCCCGCTTTGGGCTCTGTGCTGACCGCCCAGAGCCTGGAGCCTGCTTCAGATTCTGTATCTCCCTCTCTCTCTGCCCCTCGCCTGCTTGCGATGTCTCTCTCTCAAAAATAAATAAAAACCATTAAAAAAAAAAATCTATGTTCACAGAAAAACTTGTACAAACACCAAAGGTACAAGTGATGAAGAAAAACAAGTTTGATATCAAAACTTGGAATTTGTGTGCTATAAACACACCATTAAGAATGCGAAGACAGCTCGCCAGATGGGAGAAAACATCTGTAAAGTATAGATCTGACCAGACACTTGTACCCAGAGCATATAAAGATCTCCTACAACTCAATAAAAAGACTAATAGCCCCACTTTAAAAAGGGCAAAGGATTTAAACAGACATTTCCAAAGAAGGTGGGCAAAGGGCCCACGGGCCCACAAAACAGATGCTCGAGGTCATTCGTGTCCGGGGAGTCCAAATCGAAATGGGGGCCGCGGGCTCTCCACGCCCACGGGGAAGGCTCTGACCAGCTAGACGGGCGATCGCAGGGCTTGGTGACGCTACGGAGAAACTCCGAGGCTCACGCGGGGCTCGTGGGACTGTGAAATGACGTGAACATCCTGGCAGGCGGCTCCTCAGAAACGGTAAACGTAGAGTCACCGTGTGAGACGGCGATTCAACTTCCGAAATACGAAAACATCATCGCGGAAACTTGTGTCCAGGTGCTCATGCGGCATCATCGTCGGCGCCCGCCCCGCCGCCGGCTGCTGAAGAGTAAGATGTACTAAGTACACAGCACGGTGTAGCTCTACGCTGCTTTTTGGCAATAAAAAGAAACGGAGCCCGAGTCATGCTGCCGCACGAATGGCCCTCGGAAACAGGGCGCGACAGGACAAAAGGCAGGAGCACAGGACCGCGCGCCCGAGGGTTCCGTTCCGGGGGGCGCGGCGCAGAGACGGAATGGAGGAAACAGAGAAGGGGTATGTGGCTTCTCCCAGGGGGGAGGAGAACGCTCTAAAATTAGACTGTGGGAACGGCTGCATAATCCTGTCGATATAACAAAAACCACGGCATTTTTTCCGCACGCGGAAACCGGGGCTGTGCGGGGTGCAAACTGCATCTCCGTAGAGCCGCCCCGAACAGGACCGCAGGGCCGGGGCCAACGTCCCCGGCAAGTTCATGCATAACAACTCACAACCCAGAACCGCCTCGCTGTCCTCCCGCGGGTGAAGGGTCCCACGGGCTGTGGGCGCCCCGAGCTGCAGACGGATCTCATGGGAATCGTGCTGAGTGAAAAAAAAAAAAAGCCAAAAGGTTACGTGCCACAGGGCTCACGGTTACATGCCACAGGGCTCACGGTATGACATTCCTGAAATGACAAAGCGAAGAGATGGAGAAGAGACTGGCAGGGATGAGGGGGAGGGGGCCGGAGGGACCGATGTGGCCGTATCAGGACGAGGCATCACTGGATGACGAGGCAGGTCGGCATCCTGCCGATGCCCCAGGAGATGATCCTGTGACGCGGCACTACTGTTGTGCAAGAGGAGCACTGGGGCAAGAGTCTTGGGGGCCCCGCTGTGTCATTTCTTACAACGGTACGTGGATTTGTCAGCTCAAAAAGTCACTTTTTTAACATTTTAATTAGGAGTGATTATTTTAAGAACTTGCCAGCTAGGGTTCATAGGTTCCCGTCCAAATGTGGCCGTCCGTGTAGCCTGGATTCCTGATTAGCTACTGTCTTTGGTGTTGATTCGTTTGTTTTTAACTTAAAAAAAATTTTTTTTTACATTTAGTTATTTTTGAGAGACAGAGAGAGGCAGAGCACAAGTGGGGGAGGGGCAGAGAGAGAGGGAGACACAGAATCCTTAGCAGCTCCAGGCTCCAAGCTGTCAGCACAGAGCCCCACGAGGGGCTAGAACCCATGACCCATGAGATCATGACCTGAGCCGAAGTTGGATGTTTACCCGACTGAGCCCCCCAGGCGCCCCGCTTTTTAACTTTTATTTGGAGGAAGTTTCCCGTGCAGACAGTTGCACCCACACAAACAACAGTACAAAGAACACTGTACTTCCTTTACCTGCACCCCCTTATAATTACCGCTCCGCCCATCGTCTTTAGAGGCAGGGAGCTGTAGAACGAGTGTGCGCACGCGCGTGTGCGAGTGCGTGTGCACGTGTTTGCCGCACGGCCCCTCCCCTTCCACGCGGAACGAAGTCTGCGTTTGCAGAGAATAAGCGGATTCTCTCACACCGCCGTGCGCTCCCCGAGCTCAGGACATCGCACAGAGACACGGTACTTCAATCTACGACTCACGGTCAAGTTTTGTCAGCTGATCTGGTAACGCTCTAGAAAGCACCCTCCCCTCCGGTCCGGGATCCAGCCCGGGGTCAGGCCCTGCATGCTGCTGTCACCTCTTCTCCATCTGAAACACCTGCACGGCCCTTGTCTCTTAGGACATGACACATGACATGTCCCTCTCTCCTCCTGTTTTCCAACAGGAGGAGACTCTGGGTGACTGCCTGCTTGCACTAACCAGGCCGTTCCCAGGAGGTCTCTGTGGAGCAGCAGCACTCGGGAAGACCCCCTAACAGGTGTCCGAGGCCCCCTCCCGGAGCTGGGACCTTCCCCAGGCTCTGAGCCTCTCTGGCAACTTCCACGCCTTCGGGTTTGTGCACCAGCCAGCTGGCAGACCTTGCGAGGCTTTCTTCCTCGGAACTAGAGGTTCTCAGAGCGGCTTAGCCTCCATTCCCACTCTCCGGAACACAGCAGGCTGAAAACACGGCTGTCTGTCTGTTCCCAAGTAAGAAGGGGGTGCAAAGAACACCAACACAATCTACCTAGCGCTGGGGGGAAGCAGCGGGACCCCATTCAGACGTTCAGCTCACACTCCTAACAGCACACCGAGGGCCCGCGTGAGTGCAGGGCAAACGCTTTCCTACGGGAACTCAGAGAGGGGCCCCCAGGGGCTCGGTCGGTTAAGTGCCCGACTTTGGCTCAGGTCATGATCCTGTGGTTCGAGCCCCGCCTCAGGCTCTGTGCTGACAGCCCGGAGCCTGCTCTGGATGTTGGGTCTCCCTGTCTCTGTCCCCTCCCCTGCTCATGCTCTGTGTCTCTCCGTCTCTCAAAAATGAATAAACAATAAAAAACTCAGAGAAGGCAATTTACAAGAGACAAGCGCGCAGGGAACGGGGCAGTCTGTTTAAGGAGGGAAACACGGACTTTTCAGCTACAAACTCGGCAGGACAACAGGAGAGGAGCAGGAGGCTGCTAAGGGTTTGTTCATAAGGGCGAGCGCTGGGGACCTGAGCAGGGACAGGGCGGGGCTGCTCTACAGTGACTGACTGATTAGGCGCCTCGGCGGGCGGGGCCCAGGCAGGGACGCTTTAGATGCAGAAGACTCCTCGCCCCCCTGCCGGCCAGAGGGCACAGCTGAGGCCAGGAACAGCTGTCACCCTGCCTGTGCCCAGCACGCCCTGACATGACCTTGGTCTTTTACGTCGGCACGAGGTTACAGCTTAGGGTCCTTCGACGCACTGCTTTGTCTGTGGTTTGTTTTGAAGGACCGTGTTCTGAAGTCACCTGCATCCATCCACCTTCACCTGGCCTCTGCTCACACCCTCCGCCTGGGCTCCTGCAGCAGCCTCCCCGCGGGCCCCCTGGCCACCTGTCTCCCCTCGAGGGGTCTTGCTGCCAGGTTCATCCTCAAGGACAGCCCTGCTCATTCCATCCCCTGCTCAGGCCCCCCCCCGCCCCCCCTCCCCGGACACACACACACCGAAAAGCATTGGCTCAAATCCCTGCAAGGATCAGCATCGTCCAAGGGCACGCGGCTACCCGGAGGCCGGGCTGGACCTAAAGTCAGGGTTTCCCTGCCCAGCATACGGTTCAAGCCCCCTCTCCCCATATGCCACCTTGCTGCCTCCCGCATGGCTTCAGACGCTCTGGAAGCCGGGTCTGCCTGTGGCTTCCGTCCCTGGCCCCTGGTGACAGCAAGAGGGAACCTCTAACAGCCAAACCACCGCCCCCGGGGCTGCTTGCACAGAGTGCCACCTTGCCCTGCGCCCCAGGTCCCCGCGGCGACCTGCTGCCATCTCTCCTCTGGGACCTCACGTCCTCCTCGCGCTCCTCCTCCAGCTCTGCCAGGACGCTTGGCCACCCTCCCACCTTCCAGTCCTTCCTCGAGGGCCCCCCCCAGCCAGGCCAGCCCGGCCGCCCTCCTGGTGCTCCTGACCCACCGGCCGGCTCCTCCCGCGCCCAGCAGCCTCGAGCCCCCCGAGCTGCGCACTCCGTCACCTCGCTCGTCGCCTGCCTGTCCCTGCAGGAGCACCAGCTCCAGGACGAGGGGGACTTTGCGGATTTTTGCTCGGTTCCCGTGTCCGCAGTGCTCAGACCCATGCCTGACACGAAGGAGCTCAGTAAATATTTGATTCTGAAGGAATAAATCTTGTCTTCGTTTCCCTTTGCAAACTCTGTATTCTGGCCAAAACAAACTACTCATCACTTGCCCGCCTCAACTCGTGTTTCCAGCTCCGATACATTATCCTGTTTCAGTGGCTGGGATGCTTCCCATCCCCACCCATTTCGGGGGACGTTCAAGTACCGGTTCCTCCAAAGCCTTCCCAGATGCACCTGTCTGTCCTCTGCGTCCACACAGCTCCCATCCTGGTATCGGCCAGTGTGTTCTGCCCAGACGACCTGTAACTTCCTGAGGCTCAGTCCGCGTCTGCCACGGTCCTCTGCTATCCGCGGCCGGCGTTCTATAAATATTGACTGCATGAATCCAGCGCTGGCACTAAATTACCAGCACTGCTCTCTTTCTTACCAAAAACTTCAAATCATTTTAAGTAACAAGCCAATGAGACAGTGCGAGTGGGGGAGGGGTGAAGGGAGGGGGACAGGGGGTCCGAAGCAGGCGCTGTGCTGACAGCAGTGAGCCCGACACAGGGCTTGAACTCACGAGCTGTGAGAACATGACCTGAGCCAAAGTCGGACGCTCAACCAGCTGAGCCACCCGGGTGCCCCTCAAGCAACAAAAGGAACACCACCAGTGTCTACACGGCAAAGGCTTGGTGAGGCGCTTCTTTGAGACACAAAGAGGGTGCAGCTTGTAGTCAAAAGAACTCCGAGGGAGCAGGATCAACCCATTTAAGAAAAAAAAAGGAAATTTCTGCCATAAAGGAAAGTTCCTGAAGTGCACCCTAAGATATCCTAGGAGACTCAAGGCCATTTAAACTGCAATGAGGAGCACCTGGGTGGCTCAGTCGGTTAAGTGTCCGACTTCGGCTCAGGTCATGATCTCAGGGTTCATGGGTTTGAGCCCCACGTCGAGCTCTGTGCTGACAGAGCTTACAGCCTGCTTTGGATTCTGTGTCTGTCTCTCCCTCTCTCTCTGACCCTCCCCTGCTCGTGCTCTGTCTCTCTTGGACCGTCTCTGCAATTTCGCCTTTTTCAGAATGTCAAAGGGTTGGAATCACGCAGTGTGTAGCCTTTTCATTGGACTTATTTCAGATATATGATATTTCTGATAATAATGTCAGTGATACCATCGGACAAAATGTTTTCCAAAGCAGCTGCACCATTTTACACTCCGGCCACCAACATATCGAGTTCCTGCTGTTCTGCACCTTCTACCGCACTGGGTCAGGCTTTCACATTTAAAATTTTACATTCTAGTCGGTACGTGGTGATGTCTCTGCTCCTGACAGTGATGTCCACTACCATCCGTCTCCATTTCCCTAATGATCGTGATGCTGAGCGTCTTCGCACGTGCCTACCTGCCATCCAACCCCTTAGCTGAAGAGTCAGTTCAAATCGTTTGCCCATTTTTGCGTTGATTCTTTTTTTTAAATGTTTTATTTATTTTAGAGACAGAGAGAGACAGAGCATGAGAGGGGGAGGGGCAGAGAGAGAGGGAGACGCAGAATCCGAAGCAGCTCCAGGCTCTGAGCTGTCAGCACAGAGCCCGACGCGGGGCTCGAACCCACAAATGTGAGATCATGACCTGAGCCGAAGTCAGAGGCTTAACCGACTGAGCCACCCAAGCGTCCCTCCTCTTTATTTTATTTGATAGAGAAGAGACAGAGCATGAGAGGGGGAGGGGCAGAGAGAGGAGACACAGAACTGAAAGCAGGTTCCAGGCTGAGCTAGCCATCAGCACAGAGCCTGACGCAGGGCTCGAACCTATGAACATGAGATCTGACCTGGTTAAGTCGGAGGCTTAACCAACTGAGCCACCCAAGCGTCCCTCCTCTTTATTTTTTAAAATGTCGTATTTATTTATTTTGAGAGAGCTAGAGCTAGCGGGGGAGGGGCAGAGAGAAAGAGAGAGAATCCCAAGCGGGCTCTGTGTCGTCAGCACAGAGCCCAACACAGGGCTTGGGATCAAGAGCTGTGAGATCATGCTCCGAGCTGAAATCAAGAGTCAGACACGTAACCGACTGAGCCACCCAGGCGCCCCTACTCCTCCCTTTCTTTAATATAGTTTTTGATGAGAGTCAAGATTTGTTCTTTTGCATATTGCTATCCAATGATTCCAGCACTACTGGTTGAAAAGATGATTTTTCCCCCTCAAAATGACTTGGCACTTTGTTGAAAATCAGTTGACCGTATATGTGAGGATCTATTTCTGGACATGCTATTCTGTTCCAGTCATCCGTCTGCTCTTCCAACAACACCGCACTGTCTGGACTCTAGAACGATTCTTGAAGTCAGGTAGTCTGAATCTTCTAACTGCATTCTCTCTCGGTGTTGTTTTAGCTGGGTTTACATTTCTATATAATTTTAGAATCAGCTTGTCAAATTCTACAAAAGGGCATGTTAAGATTCAATTTTGATCGCTTTGAATCTGTAGATCATTTTAAGAAGGGCTCTATCCTTCTTAAACAATCCTGAGTCTTCTGGTTCAAGAGCGTAGGGTAACTTGCCATTTATTTAGGGCTTTTAATATTCTTCTCAGCAACGCTATGTAGATTTCACTGGGCGCATCTCATGCATTTTATCCCTAAGCAGTTCATATTTTTCTGAGGCTTGATTACGTTTTAAATGTTTTTTTAATGTTTATTTATTTATTTTGAGAGAGAGAGAGAGAGAGAGAGAGAGAGAGAGAGAGAGAGAGAGAGAGAGAGAGAGAGATGGAGAGAGAACCCCAAGCAGGTTCCATGCTGTCAGTGTGGAGACTGATGAGGATCTCAAACCCACAAACCGTGAGATCATGACCTGAGCTACAATCAAGAGTTGGATGCTCTGCCTACTGAGCCGCCCAGGTGCGCTGACTTTTTAAATGTTAAACCCACCATTCGTTCCTGGGAGGAGAAAACAACTTTCAGGACACTGAAGGTGTCTTTTCATTGTCTTCTGGCTGAGAAAATTCTCTGTTTTGGGTTGAGAAATCTGAAAATCAGGTTGAGAAATTATCCCTGATTCGTTGCTCCTCTGAAAGCAATGTCTTTTCTAAATGTTTTGAACCTCTAGCTTCTTGTAAGATGATCTCTTGGTCTCTGTTTTTGGCCCTCTTACTATAGCGTGTCCAGATACAGATCTGTTTTGTTTTTATCCTGGCTGCAGCTCTGTATGATTCTTGAATTTGTAACTTGATGTCTGTGATCAATGTTATAGAAACTTCAGCCACGACCTCTGAAAATATTACTTCTGTTCCAGTCTCCTTTTCTTGTCCTCCTAGGATTCCAATTACACGTATATAGAATTCTCTAGATTTATATTCCATCCTTTTGTCTCTTTGTGCTTCATTTTAGATACGATTTTCTGACCTATTTTTAATGCAACAATTCTCCCAGCAGCTGTGGCTACTCTGCTACGTTATTGACCAACAGAGTAGGTCATTTCAGTTTTTGCATTTCCTACTCTTATAATTTCTACCTGGGTATTCTTCCGATTGAGGTCCTTTCTAAATATAGAATGTCTCATGATCTACCAAAATTCCCAACCTTGTTGTGTATCTTCTTGAATAGAGTCAGCAGGGGATTTTAAGGTTTATATCTTATAAGCCTAACATTTGGAGTCCTGCGGGTCTGTTTCCATCATCTGTCACTTCTGCGGTTCAGGAGGTCTTCTCTCCTCACATGCTCGGTCAGTTTTGTTGTCTGTCATTCTCTACAAACAGTCTCAGTTTGTATGGCCACGCCCGACCATGAAAAGGATCATGAAGGCAGAAACTGTGCCAAGTGATTTTACTAATCAGTGGTGAAAACTACCAGGAGCTTCAAAAGGTTTCTGCAAAACATTAAAAACTCCCTTATTATCTGCGGTAAATGAACCAGAGAACAAAAAATATAGTAACCCTAATATGCATTTAGTACACTGCAATCTAAAACATTAGAAACACTGAAATTCAAGTGTTTGATTTCTTGTAAAGAACTTTACAAAGAGGAGTTTGAGCTGTGATTGCCTTCCTCCCCCTGTAGAACTCAGGATGTGGAGTGAGCATCTTTTCTGTGCTTTCCTAAATCGTCAAACTCCTAAGTTTGGACTGGCTTCCAACATTAACTTATCCTTTGCACATTCAATATCCTGAAATACCTTGGAGATTTCCTCCAATGGAAAGTTTGCTACCATCACTTCTTCGCGGACATCTCCTCCTTTCTGTCCCCAACCACGTTCCTCGTTTATGTGGATTGGTTACTTTTACCAGGTGCTTCTGGCTTTCCATCTAGAGTCTCTAAATGGCAGCATCCCTACCGCCAGCTGTTTTTCTGTAACCCCGTTTATGTCCGATTCTGACCTTATTCCCAGTGTTACCACCTTTCATTTATTTGCTGCACCTTTTCCTTTGTCACGCGAGTTCCTCCGACAGGCTTATCTGGTGCTAGAAAAGCGGCAGGGGCGCGTAGCTGGGAGAGGATGCGGAGGGCTAGGCGCGCTCTGAATGACAGATGCACAGGGCCAATCACAGGCCGACTTTGAAAGGCGAGACAGGATTGGTCAAAGAGCCTTAGGCACATCTGTTATCTGCGTAGTGATTGGAGGACTGGAGAGTGGGCCGTGGCCACAGCGGCATAGTTCAGGGACCAGGCCTGACCCGTGTTGTAGGGAGCCAGGTGGAATTTAACTGGGCAGTGGAATCTGTGCCTAATGGAACTGACAAGCGAGGACTACCCATGCTTGAGAATTTATTCCTGGAAATAGAGGCCCAGGATGATGCTTTGTTCTGGTGTCTGCCAGGGAGGGTCCTGGCAATCTGGGACCACGTTCATCCAGCCTCAAGGAACGAGATTAGTTAGATGATTTCCAGGTCCCGGTCTTCCTAGAGGGCGGCTGTTTGCGTCTCAACGCAAAGTTTGGGGTGTCTCCCGGGGTCTTCCCTTCTCCTAGGCTTTATACCCCCAGTTTTTATTTTTAGCTGCATAGACGTGCTGTTTAGCCTCTTAATTGCGTCATCCATAAATTGGCCAACACCCCAACGACAAAACGGCCCCAAGTGTCAAGGGTCCAACTTCTCCAGACCTCGGCCTGCCAACTGTTCACTACCCAGTGAGCTCTCCAACACCTCGGCCTATGTTTAAAGATTTTGTCCACCGTTTGCAGTGACTTTCAAACTCCTAAGCTATTATCTGAAATGGAGCCCCGATCTTAACCTTCGTAAACCACTTAACAGTTACGACCGGCAGCTCCGCAGCTTGACGTGGCTGTTTCTCTCTTTAGTGTCTCCTTCTAGAGCCACAGAGTATCTCTGTGCCCTTAAATAACCCCATAGCCTGGTGTGTGGGGAACTGACTCCATTTCCTTACGCTGCCCTCACCTTCAGGCAATACAACTCAAATCACACCTTTCTAATAAAATGCTAGTAAATTTTTAGAACAGAAAAACTCATCTTTTCAACAAGCATGAGGGCACAGATCATTAAATAGAGAGGGAGGCTTTGTCCGTTCAACAATATTTTTAGTGTCTTCTACGCTGGGTCCCGTGCTGGGCACTAAGGGTACAAGTGTAGAAAACAGACAAGACACCCCTGCCCGGTCGCCATTTTGCGGGACGGCGGGAGGGGAGAAACCAACAAACAGGTTGTGCCCTGTGCTGGAGGAGGACGAGACAGGAGGAAGGGGATGCAGTTACAAATCCGGGCGGGAGACAACCTCCCATGCGGGGAATGAGCACAGCTAGGGTGTCCTTCCTTCCTGTAAGCCGGGACACGGGGTTGGGAGAGGCCCACGGCCCGAGACCTCCTAATACTCTAGCACCTTCTGCTGTTCACGCCCTCTGCAGCGGCAGCACGAGCTTCTCCCGGGCATCAGCCGGATGGAGGGAAGGAAGGAAGCCACCATGCTGCCACTCACGGTGCTGTCACACACGTCCCCCTAAAACTGTCCCCGCTTGTGTCTGTGGGACCTGCCCTACCCGAACGGCCTAATGCGCCGGCAACTCTGGCCCCAGCTTTTCCTCTTGGATGTTCCAGAGTCGTCTTTAGTCGGCAGGGCGGGGCACTAAACAGCTCCCCTCGTATCCGAGCAGGAACAGGAGAGGCTGCGAGTTCCATGAAGGCCTGGTGCCCAGTAATGGTCCCCAGGGAGGTCTGTGGCTATGCGGAGCCTCGATCTCGGAGCCCGTGGACATGCGACCTGGCAAGGCGAGGGGGACTCTGCAGATGTGACTGCGGTTCTGCAGTGGGGGGATTTGTGTCCCCCCCCCCCGCCCTCCCGCCAGAAGACAGGCCCTTGCCCTACCGCATCTCCGGGACTTCAGAATGTGACCTTACCGGACACAGGGTCTTGGCAGTTGTAGTTACCGTGAGGTCACACTGGAGCGGGGTGGGCCCTTAATCCAATATGACCGGCGTCAGGGGAGAATTTGGACACAGACACACAGACAGACAGACACACACACACACACACACATACACACACACACACCCCCGAGACCACCGTGTGATGACATGGGCAGAGGCTGGACGGACGGGTCTATAAGTCAAAACAACGCCAAGCCAGACAGCCATGATCAGGAGAGAAGGCGAGGAATGTTCCTCCCTGGGTCTTGGGGCGGGGAGGGGGGAGGGCAGCCCTGGTGGCACCTGGATGGCAGATGTCCTGCCCCCAGAAGGCCCGAGAATAAACGGAGTTTCAAGCCGCCCAGACCGCAGGGCCTGGACGCAGCTGCTCCAGGAGGCGGGCGCGGGCTCAGACCCCTGGCGAGGACGGGGCCCTGGACCGGCCGGCGGGACCACCCGGGTCTCCTCTGCCTTCCTCACCAGCAGAGAGCTCTCTCTGGCTGCGATGAGGCAGAAAGGGAGGTCGGAGAGATTCAGGCTGTGAGGACAACTCAGCCCATGCTGCCGATTTTGACGGTAGAGGGGCCTCGAGCGAAGGGATGTGCGAAGCCTCTGGCAGCCGAGAACCACCCCTGGCTGACGACCAGCAGGGGTGCGGGGACCGCGGATGGCAGTCATTCAAAACCCACACAACGGTGGGCGCGCTGAGGGGCTCTGGCGGTGAAGCGTCCGGCTTGGGCTCAGGTCATGAGCTCTTGGTTAGTGGGTTTGAGCCCCGTGTCAGGCTCTGTGCTGACAGCTCGGAGCCTGGAGCTGCTTCCGATTCTGTGTCTCCCTCTGTCTCTGCCCGTCCCCTGCTCCCTCTGTTTCTCTCTCTCTCTCAAATAAACATTTTTTTAAAAACCTCACACAATTGTACATCTGAACAGGCTAAATTTTACTGTATGTAAAGTATACATCAATAAGCCTGACTTAAAAAAAAGAAGGGGCACCTGGGTGGCTCAGTCAGTTAAGCGTCTGACTTCAGCTCAGGTCACGATCTCATGGTTCATGAGTTCAAGCCCCACATCGGGCTGTGCTGACAGCTCAGAGCCCGGACTTGCTTCAGATTCTGTGTCTCCCTCTCTCCCTGCCCCTCCCCTGCTCATGCTGTCTCTCAAAAAACAAATAAATGTTAAAAAAAAAAAAAACTGACTTCAAACACACCTGCGTTGTCTGATTCTTAGGGAGCCTTCCAGAAAGAGGGCGGTCTGCTGTTGGAAGCCAGCCCAGCAGGTCGTCGCACCCCCGGAGGAAGGCAGCAGGGTCACTTCCCGGGCACCTCAGGCAGTCCGCCCTGCTCGAGCCTGGCGTGACGCGGCTCATGACAGCCCCGGGCAGGACACGGCCGCCTCCCTCCCCACTGCCACCGCCGCGTCTTCCCGAAGAGGCCTTGACCTCACTCATCGTGTATTATCCTGGGAAACGGGCTCGAGCTCATCCAGGGAATCATTTGCCCGGTTCACCGCGATCAAACCAACAGTGTCAAGCTAACGGCCCACGATCGAGCTCCTGTCCGGTCAGGTTTGCCTTTCAGGGAGCAATTGCCTTGCTTATGGGATTAAGATGGACTCCGCTGCGCAGAGGGCTTATCTGCTTTCAGTGCTGGAGGTTCGGCGGCAAAGAGCAGGCAGACCCAGTAACTAAATGTGCCGTGTGTCTCTTGCACGAAGGTCATTAGACGCACATTTAGAGTTAACATTCACCTAAGATTTAACTTCTGCAGAACGCAGTGGGTCAGAAGGATTTCACTTGAGCACTTCATGCCTTTAAGAGAATACTTTCTTGACTTGCTTCCTTTAATGAAAGGCCACTCCAAATTAAAAATCATTTTTTAATGTTTATTTATTTATTTTGAGACAGAGAGCAAGCAGGGGATGGGGGTGGGGAGAGAGAGAGAAAGGGAGAGAGAATCCCAGGCAGGCTCTGTGCCGTCAGCACAGAGCCCAGCACGGGGCTCGAACTCCCGAACTGTGAGATCGTGACCTGAGCCAGGAGCAAGAGTCGGACGTTTCACTGACGCGCCCCCAGGGGCCGCGGGAATTCCGAATCTTAAAGACAAGCATTTATCCAGTCACCCGCTCAGATCACGGTTCACACTCTGGCATCATGTGCCTTGGGACCCGCCTCCCCTCAGCCTGGGGCCCCCCTCGTCCTGAAACGTGGCGTTTTCTGAGGGTGACTGTGCCTGCTGTCCCCACTGCTGCCCCGGCGCCTGGCACAAGGTGGGCACTCGGTAAATATTTGCTGAATAAATGCCCGAGCCCAGAAATAAGTGGCCCAAGTATTACGCAAGCCGCTGCCGGAGTGAAGGGGGAACCAAATCAGACAGCTTCCCGGGGCTGTGGGGCCCGAATACCTGAGGGACAAAATTCTCGCATCTGTCTGGGGGAGGATGGAGGAAGGCTTCCTGAAGGAGGTGGTACCTAGTTGGGCCTTCAGGGAATCCCAACGGGGGCTTGCAGCTCACTCGGGGGGCACAGCCCGAGCCAGCAGCCCAGTCCTGGGCGATGCCGGGTGGACGGAGACGGAGGCAGCCATGGCTCGGGGCTCTGGGGTCTGCGTCTCACCACGACGGCGAACCGGAACGCGTGTGTGCTGTGGGGGAGAAGCACTGGGCGTTGCAAGTGCCCACGTCAGTGCTCCAAGCTGGACGGGCAACCCAGGGGGGCTTCCCTGAGGAAGCAACTTCAAGCTCAGATCTCCAGGGCAGAGGCCATGGGGCGGGGTGGGGGCTGAGGGTCTGGGACAACGAGCGTCCTGGGCACACAGGAGGACGCTTGGGGCGTGAGAGGATCTGGGGGAACAGGAGCGATGGGGGCCCCCGCGAGCGAGGGCCGGGCCTTCCCAGGCACCACGGGAGCTGGTGAGTAAGGGCTGGATGAGTCAGGGCGAAGGCTGACTGTCGGTATAAGCAAAGAAACGTGTACAGACTTTCTACTAGGTGCCAGCTACAGCCGCCCGTGGAAAGCACTGGAGTCACCCCATGTGTCGCTGCAGAAACTGGGGGCAGGCCCAACGGGCCCATGGGAGGCTGAGGGCTGAGGGCAGAGGAGCCTGCACTTGTCCCGTGTCTCCTACCCCAGCGGGAGGCCGTGCGCTAGGCCAGGAGCAAGGGCTGCACAGCCTGGGTGGGGGTGGGGGGGTCAGGGTGACGTCCGGAGGCCGGGGGACGTCGAACCCGAGGTCACAGCAATGAGGGTCAAGTGCATGCCTCCAGGGAGGAGACCGGCTGCCGGAGCCCGGAGAGGGGCGCCCGGGGCTCCGCGGAGGGCACGGCTCAGGACCAGGAAGTGAGCGTCCACTCCCCTGGTCCCCTGGCAACGCAGCTCCGCGTGCGCAAACGTGATGACAAGCGGTCTCCGGGCGACGGGCGGACGGAATCCCGTTTCTCAGCCCTACACTTTGGTTCTTGCTCTTGTCCTTCCGAGACTTCAGTCTCAGAGAACGTGCCAGCTCGGACACCGAACCTGGCTGTGGATCTTTCTGGAATACCTTCTAGAGAGTGGCTTCCGCGCACTTGGAAAGCTCACATCCGAATGCACCGTCGCTGAGCGCCTCTCCGCCTGTGTCTGTGGCTGTCAGTGCGGGAACCGGCCACGGACGTGTCTGCTTTGCCGGCTCGCCTTTCCCTTCCAGGTTCTCGCTCCTCTCCCGTCCCTTCCAGGTTCTCCCTCCTTCCCCGTCCCTTCCAGGTTCTCGCTCCTCTCCCGTCCCTTCCAGGTTCTCGCTCCTCTCCCGTCCCGTCCAGGTTCTCGCTCCTCTCCCGTCCCGCGCCTCTGCGAGTCCTGCAGACGACCGGCTGTCCTTGAACGTGGTTAAAAATTCACCTCCATGGAGACTTCTGACCCAGACGCGAAAAGCTAACTTTGTCGGGTTCATCTAAGTCAAGGGGATGGAGCAGAAGAAGGCCCAACATTTTCAGGCTCCACGGTGAGAACAAAATGCCCCCTTCTTTCCTCTCCTCGCATGGAAATCGCGCTGAATACCCTCCCCCCTGCATTCACACTGAGCCGGGACTAAGAGCTCCTCCTGCTCCTCCAGGAAGGTGCTCCCCCGGAATCGTCCTCTTCGGGGTGGTTTCTACAGGTGGCCCCAGCAGTGTGAGCCCCCCCCGGCCCCCCGCTCCCCGGGACCCCTGCGCCTTCGCCTCACCCTCCTCCGCGTCCAGCACCTCCTTTCTCGGTGCTGGAGCAGTGCTCCAGCGTTTGCGCCCCGGGTCCCTTACTCATGGCCTGGCACGCGAGTTCTTTGAACCCTGTTTACGCTGGTCTTTTCTCCCAACGAAACCCAGCTTCAGACGCTGCTACATACTCAGTATCTTTCTCCTCTTGCCTCTTATTTTCCAAAGCTTCCTTCCCAGGGCACCGCTCCCCACCAACCTCATGCGACCAGCACCCTCACACGGCAGCCGCCTGTCCCTTCCTCAGCGAGGAGAACGGATTAGGTTTACGGTCCTGACCGCAGAACCACAGCAAAACAGGACGTCTTCCCGGGGCACCTGGGAGCTCAGTCCGGCAAGTGCCCGACTCTCATTTCAGCTCAGATCATGATCCCAGGGTCGTGGGCTCGAGCCCCACGTCGGGCTCTGTGCTGAGCATGGCGCCTGCTTAAAGATTCTCTCTCTCAGGGCGCCTGGGGGGGCTCAGACGGTTGGGCGTCCAACTTCCGCTCGGGTCATGAGCTCACCGTTTGTGGGTTCGAGCCCCGCGTCGGGCTCTGTGCTGACAGCTGGGAGCCTGGACCCTGCTTCTGGTTCTGTGTCTCCCTCTCTCTCTGCCCCTCCCCCTGCTCACACTCTGTCTCTCTCTCTCCCAAAAATAAATAAAAAACATTTAAAAAAAAGATTCTTGCACTCTCTCTCCCTGACTCATGCATGTTCTCTCTCTCTCAAATTAAAAAAATGAATAAATAAGAATGTCCTCCCTTCCGGAAAAGGCTCTCCACAGCGGGTATTTCTGAGGAGAGGAGGAAGGCGGTTCTTGAACCTGCGTGCGCCTGGCGCTATGCTACGTGCGGACCCGGGAGGAAGTTCCCGGCCGACCCGGTGATGGAGGCGGGGAGTCATCCACGTGGAGGGAGGGGCCCGTCCTCACCCGCAAGCCAGAGCTCCTCCCACGGATCCGAGGCCTGAGGGGGCACAGGTGGCTCAAATACCGCCCCGTCTCCACAGCGGGTCCCGTCCACACCCCAGAGGTGACCCTGCTCCAACCAGACTTCAGAGGCCTCTGCACCCTTTTCCTCTTAAACAGCATTCAGGTTAATTCCATCCCCGATGCGCGGAGAGAAATCCAGAAATGGAGGGACGCCGGGGGGGCTCGGTTGGTTGAGCGCCTGACTCTTGATCTCAGCTCAGGTCATGATCTCATGATTCGTGGGTTCGAGCCCCACGCTGGGCTCTGTGCTGACAGTGCAGAGTCTGCTTGGGATTCTCTCTCTCTGCCCCTCCTGCTCGCTCTCTCTCTCTCTCTCTATCAAATAAATAAAGTTAAAAAAAAAAAAAGAAAACCAAAAATGGAAACTAGGTGGACAGTGATGAATAAGACTCTGACCCAGTTACCAAGCTGTCCTGTAAAATGAGCCAAAAGGAGACCATCGGATTTGTCCAATTTCCTCCTCCCCCTCGACAGGGCGAGCGTGCTCCTCAGGTCGGTGCCTAACGGATGTCAGCGTGTCCACTAAGGACAGCTGCCTGAGATGCTTCTAAAAATTCTTCTGGCCAAAAATATCCCACGTCACATACAGGCGGTAGGAGAAAACCCGCTTTCGGATCGAGGGTGGATTGCAGAGGGACTCCGCGGTCCTGGGTTCCACAGGCTGCGCTGCTGCATGGCCCCCTCTGCGTGTTCGTATCACCTACGGCTGACAAGTGGCGTCTCAGTGTATTTCGGAAGGGGACGCATCCCCGGGTCAACCTCGAAATAACCGCGTCTGTCTCACTGGAGCTTGGCGATCTGTCACCTCGGTGTGGTTATCACAGAACCACAGACTTGTTCAGTTACACATGGCTGCGAGAAAACTCGGGGCCTCCCTCCCACGTCAAACTGAAAAAAAAAAAAAAAAAAAAGGAACCACAGCGTCCCATTCACTTCACAGTATTATCCCGTCACCTCGTCCGTGTGAAGCTTCGTAATCTTTGAGGCGATGAGTCGTTCTGCGTTTGCTTTTCTAACTGGGACGATTCAAAGCGATTCTTTCCTGAAGATTGACTTCTGGTCTCTCCGCTAAAAGCGTAAAGCACGTAGATCAGACTGAAACTGTTGCTCCGCTTTATTTACAATCCCTTAAAATGGAGCAAAACGGAAGCAGGCACACGATTACTGCTTCCTGGAATGCACAGACGTGTAGCCAGGGTCTTCTCCGGTGTCCACCTTCTCCCCAGAGCTGGACCCCTGCCCTATTAGACACAAGCGCTCCCCAACTCACACCGGTGTAAACATAATCCTAATGAGTCAGTTGTTTGGCGTCTAAATCCGTGATCTCGCAGAAAGAAATAGCACTGTATTTAATTACAGTCTCAGGCCATCTCATAAAAGGTCTATCAAATACTAGGTAGTATTCAACCCCCAAACCTAGTGATGAGCACAGTCAGAATTATTTCAACTGCAACTGCCCCTTTATAATAGGGATTCGGGGGACACAGCACCCGGAGGCCCGGCACGGGTGTGGTGACACCCATCTCGTAAGAGACAGTGCGGTCCCTCCATCCCTGGGGGGAGGGGAGCTGCAAAATGCCAAGGGCGAGTGGCAGGCAGGCCGGCTGTCTGCAGCATGGAGGGGTGGCCCAGCGAAGCTGCGCCTGAATCCGGAAGGATGTCACCCTCAAGGACGAGGAACAGTCCTCTGCACGACCTGGTTACAGCGGAGGAAGAGCCAGTGCAAAATGTGTCGGCACCAGAACGCGAGGGCGCGTCCACGTCCAGAGAAAGACGAGACCCTGGTGACGGTGGTTCTCGCCGATGCGGGACTCGTTCACCTGCTCAGAAACGGGGGGCAAGACCCGTGTTGGGGGGGTGGGCGTTTCTATCTGAAATCCTTTGACAATTCATAAAATGGGGGCGTCTGGGGGGCTCAGTCGCTTGAGCGTCCAACTTTGGCTCAGGTCATGATCTTGTGGGTTCGAGCCCCACGTCGGGCTCTGTGCTGACAGCTCAGAGCCTGGAGCTGCTTCCGGTTCTGTGTCTCCCTCTCTCTGTGCCCCTCCCATGATCATACTCTGTCTCTCTCTGTCTCTCAATGATTGATAAATGTTAAAAAAAGGTTTTTTTTAAATAAAATTCATAAAATGGCCAGAGCAAAACCCGCAGGGCTGCCCGCAGGCCGCAGCTCACGGAGAAGCAGAGCCCAGGGCCTGGCCTCTTGCTGTCAGACGCCTCCAAGGCGACGCATGGTTTTTCCTATTTTACAAAGAATCTTCACCTAAGCCACCACTTTTGAGCTGCCCAACGCTTCAGAGAGGTGGAGTGGAAAGGAATTCCACTTCCTGATGAGAAAAGAACTGTCCAGAGAGGTGGGCAGAGACCCCGCGGCAGCAAAGGACCAAAAATTCCAGGCTGAGGACCCAACGCGACTGAGGACCTGACGCGTTTCCACTGAATTGAGGTGCTGCCACCCTGATGCAAACCAAAGTCCTCAAATACTTTTCCTGACACTACCCGACAACCTCAAAACACACACCGCTCGGCCGCAGAAGTAACGAGAGCGGGGATGACCCAGCGGGGACCGCACACGCTCTTCCAGACTCCCCAATATCACCGCCACCCGAAGGTACATAAGTAACGACTCCAGAGGCAAAAAAACAGACCCACCTCCCCGGAACGAAAACAATCAGACGAGGTCAGGTCTGATTATCCGTAGAACCAGCTGGAAAGCTGGCACTCATGTGCTCTTTTCCAAAAGAAGATCACGGCTGTCAGCACTAGAAATGCTTGGAAGGGGCGCCTGGTTGAGCATCCGACTCTTGATTTCGGCTCAGGTCACGATCTCAGGGTTACGAGGTCGAGCCCCGTCTGGGGCTTCAGATTCTCTCTCTGTCTCTCTCTGCTCCCCCCGGCCCTCCTCCCGCTCCTCCCAATAAATAAATAAACAAATAAGAATATAAAATTAAAAAAAGAAATCCTTGGAGGAAGAAACAAGAAACAAGTACTTTCAAACTCGGTCCACTGGGACATCCGGGTTCTCCTATTGGTTTTTACCTTCAAACCATCTCAATACCAAGGGGGAAATTGAAGTTCATTGCCTAGTTTTCCGGAGCCGCACGCCACGGCCTTGGAGGTGAGCTCCCTGGTTCCACGTCACCAACAAGGCTTATGTGACAGACGCGGCAAATGTCTGCACCACACGCAGAAACTATGCCCTTTGAAATGTTTGTGCAACGTTCGAAAGAGGGATTCGCCACCATCAAGAACAAAAATAAAAACAGAGCTCCTCAAATTCAGAAAAGAAAAAAAAAAAAAAACAAAGCAGAAATGACACAGGCCACATCCTTTCCCTGCACTGCAACAAAATTCGCCGAAAAGTTCAACAAAATCACCAGCCCCTTGGAAGCGGAGGGACTCACGCTGTGTACCTTTAAGAATATTCTGGCGCAGGGACTGTGGGGGAGGAACAGAGAAAAGAGAATTTGGTGTGTTTACGATCTGTTTGCACTCAGCAAAGTCACATTTAATTAATTAATTAATTAATTTTTTAAAGAGTTTATTTATTTACTTAGAGAGAGAAAGTGTGCATACATGAATAGGGTTAGAGAAGAGAGACATGGGGAAAGAGAGAATCCCAAGCAGGCTCCGTGCTGTCAGCACAGAGCCCCACGCGTGGCCTGATCCCATGAACTGTGAGATTGTGACCTGAGCTGCAATCAGGATTTAGACCGTTAGTGGGCTGAGTCACTCAGGTGCCCCACCGGTTTTTTTTGTTTGTTTGTTTTTTTGTTTTAAAGATTGCTTAAAGAATAGTTGTTATAGGAACACATTTGCTCATCACATGCAAGAAAAAGATCGCTGGTCTTTTATATCACACAGAACCGATTCCGTCTCTGGACTCCCTAGAATCACCTTTCAGGATGAGGACACTCTCCAACTTCCGTGTTTGTATTCTGGTATAAAAATCAGCGTCACCAGCAGATCCACAGCTGTCTTGCTCAATACTGAACGCATCAGCCTGTAGCAGCCACTCAGTAAATATTTGCAGAATGAGTGAATAATACCTACACTACACACAATAATACATAGACACACACGTTGAGGGACTGGCTAAATAGTAGCGGAACCTCAGCACAAGGGAATAGCCCATTTACAACGATGAAGCAGAAACATTTCTCTCCCACGGCAAGATTTCTCATTACCCAAGAGTCCGTGTAGCAGAAGCTGATGACACAATGGTTTCTATCGAAGAAACATGCCTTGTCTCTCCTCTTTCTCATTCCCTGCCTCTCTCACACGCGCCACGTTCAGAAATCTGCTCACAAGTCTGACAGACACGAGCTAGAAAAAACGATTTCATGATTATGGGATGTCTCTTATTATACGTCTAAGATCTGAGAGGAGAGACACGTTTTCGCTCCCGTGGGTCAATCTGCTTTTCCTGCAGAGTTGAGGACGGTGACGGCTCCCAGCGGCCGCCTGTCCAGGCTGTCCCTGTCCTGGGGGATGACGGTTCTGGGCCTGACCTACCATGGCTGCAAGCCACCTGCTTGACACTCAAATCAGCCTGAAAGCGGCAAGGAGCCTTCCAGTGTTTGGTATTTGCCAGCACCTGTAAGTGCACGGTGGGTCAAGAAATAACTTTTCTTACAGTTCAACTGTCGGTTTTATATCACACAGAAACGACCTGCTAGAAAGGAATGAAACTCCCAGTTAAACAAACTCAGGAACCGGCAACTCAGCATGGCCGTATTTAACTTACTTCAAACGCGCGCGGAAACATACCTAACTTTGCAGCACTGAGTAGTAATTAACCCCCCAATGGCCAGTGTGTAGGGCAAAAGAAGCAAACGCTCAAATATGTCGGTCTGGAAACACCGGTCAATCAAACGTTCTATTTACCTGTGATGACAGCGTCTTAGTGCTGAGCCTGGGTCACTGGGAGCAGTTCCTTCAAGGGGGCAGGGCCTTTCAAGGCAGCCTTGGCCGACAGAAGGTAAAGGAGGAAATGATGACGATGTGTCCTCTGGATTCTCCCCAACTCTCCACCACCTTGGAAGAGGACAGTCACCGTGACCCTACTTGGACAGCAGCGGAAAATCCTGTGCCCCCCGCCCCGCGCGCCGTTTCCCAAGCCGCCCCGAAAGTGGAGGGGGCTCCCTGGGTTGAGGAGGGGAGACTGGGGCCGGGGTGGACGTGCGGCCCCGAATGTCCCGGAGCGCCCCCGCAAAATGCGAGGCGTTGTGTAAAGCCACCGTGGGCTTTTCTTAGAAAGACGTTTGACACTAACATTGGGGCACGCCGTGCCACCTTTCAACTTAGGAAGGCGGAGAAAGCACGGGCACGCAGTCGTCCGTCCCGGGCGGCGTGGGGTGGGCGTGGGGGCAGAGCCCGGCTTCCGGCCCGCGCCCCCCGGGCCCGCGCGGCCGCGACGCGGGGAGACCAGGGCGCGGAGGCGGCGCGCCGGACCCGCGGGGCCGGGCTCGGGAGAAACGTGGCGCGGCGCCGCTGCCCCGGGCTCGGCCCGGCCGGCGGGGCGCAACGTGCCCCAAGCCGCTCCGCGGGGAGTATCTCCCGCCCGCCCGCCGCCCCGGGCGCGCGCAGCCCCGGGGGGCCCCGGCGGCCCGGCCTGCAGCTACCCAGCCGCCGGGGATCCCAGGGGTCTCAGGTGACGCCCCCAGCCGGTGACGCCCCAAGGCGACAGCGCCGCGGGAAGGGCGCGCCCTAGGCCGCCGCCGGGAAGGCCTTCCCTCCCGCCGGACAGCCTGTGGACACGGCGTCTCCGGGACCCCGGTCGCTCGGAGGGAGGCCGGGCAGGGGGCGACCCCCCTGGGCCCGGGGATCCCCGGCGGCAGAGCCAGAGCGCTCGGCCCGCGGCCCCGGGTCCCGCGCATGCGCCGGCCGGCCCGGCCCCTCCCCTGGCCGCGGCCGCTCCGGGTCCCGGGAAGGGGAGGCCCGGTCCGCGGACCCCCGCCCGCGCGCGCGCGCCCGCCCGTCCCCGAGCACCTGGGGCCGGTCCGCCGCCTGCGGGTCCCGCCGGGCGAGCGCGCCGAGGGAGGCGGCGGCCGGGCAGGGCGCTAGCTGCCGCCGCCTCCGCCCCCGCCGCCCGCTGCCCCCGCCGTGGGGCCGCCGCGTCCCCTGCCCATGCCCGGCGCCGCCTCCCCGGGCCCGTGCCAGCCGCGCCCCCCGCGGCACGCGCCGCCCCTCGACCCCCCGCCCCGGCCCGGCTGCGCGGGCGGCTCGCGCGGGTGGCCGCCGGAAGCCCCGCCCCGGGTCCCCGGCCTTGCCCCCGGGCGGGACACACCCCCCTGGCGGCGGCGCCCGATTGGCTGCCCGCGGGGTCGGAGGCGGGGCCGCGGCCTGGAGGCTCCCACCTCGTGCCCGGCGGCTGCCGCACCGGCGGGGAAACTGAGGCCGGGGAGGCGGGGGTAGCGAAGGTGGGGGGACTGGCGGGGTCACCGGGCGGGCGGGGGTGGCGCCGCAGGTGGACAGCGCGTGCAGCTGGGGTAGGCGCGCGCCCAGGCCCGCCGCCGGGAGGGGCTGCAGTCGCGGCGGGGGCTGGCGCGAGGCCGCGGGACCCTGGAGGTTCCTACCCGGCGACCAGGACACACCGGCGAGGCCCCTCCTCCCTCGGGAGCCCTGGCTTCGGATGAGCGGGTCTAGACCTGGGTCGAGGCGCGAGTGCCCTCGAGGCCCGGGGCGCGGGGTGGAGGGCGGGCGGAGATGCACCAGGCCCAAGGACCCCAGAATGCAAAAGAAGGGGAAAGAGAACGCGAGCTGGGAGGACATGTCAACAGGTGGCCGCGGTGCCCCTGCAGGCGCGCGGCGGGCGGGAGACAGAGAAGGGTGAAGGGCAGCGGGGACAGCTTGGAGAAGCGCTGCCAACTCCGACCACCCGCCCCACACCCACGCCCGGGCTGCGGGAGAGCCGTGCCCCCTCCCGCCGTGCGTCAGGGGAGAGGGGCTGACTTTGAGCCCAGCCGAGGCGCTGGGCCTCCGCCAGCGCAGGGGGAGGTCGCGGCCCGGCAGCCAATGACGAGGAGCAGGGGGAGAGCTGCAAAGCCGCTCTGTGTGCGCGCGACGCGCGGAATGCACAAGGCCCCCGGCGCCAGCGCATCGGGGACACCCCTCCCTCGGGAACGAAATGTGTGCTACGCCAGCTTTCCTCCCTGCCCTCCCGCTGCTCCTGCCACCGTTCTATTTGTAGCGGCGGGCGCCCCGGAGGACCTGCTCGGGCCGGAAACCCAGCTCGGAACAAATCCCCGCGTTCCGCGGAGACTTGGGAGCCCAGGCCGTACCTGGGGCCCTTCCACGGCCGTCTCTTCAGCTCCCCCGGGTTGATCAGCCCCTAGGTGTGGTGAACTTTGCTCCGCCCTGCAGACACCCACATGACCTTCCCACTCTCACCGCGCCAGGCCCAACTTTTATTGCACATCCTAGCAATGGCCAATATTTGCGTTATGCTTGGGTTTTCAAGGTGATCCCAGTTAGATGCTGGTTATCGCATCGGTGGGCAGAGAGCAGAATGTCTTATGAACACAGCTCGGAGCCACGCCGCCGGGTGTCATGGATGTAAGCAGTGAGGGAAGTGCAGCGCTCACGTCCTCATGAGGACATCCAAGTTCAAAGACGTCACCTGACACACTCCAGATCCCAGGCTGTGAAGACCCAAGAATCCAAAGGCAGGGGTGTTGGCTGCTCTTCCCAGATACGCTGTGATCGTCTGCCTCGAGCCCCGTTCAACCAGGCAGCTGGAAAGTTCTGGTAAAAATCGTTTCCAGGGAGGACAAAGGGAGCTGGGTGCAGTGGAGGAGTGGTTACACCCAGCAGACGTGGAGAAATTCTATTCTTGGATTCGTGGGGCTCCCAAGGTTTTAGGGAGACGAATCTGTTTTTCAGGCATGTGTTCCAAGTTGTCACTTTTGAACAAAGTTGTCACTTTTGAACAACAGCTTCCCCTCTCCCCCCTGCCTTCCCCCAGGTACAAACAGCTGCATGAAACAGCTCCAAGCATGGGGGCAGGGGCGTGGGTTCCTGTTTGCCATGAAGGACCTGTCACACATGTCCCCCACAGGAGAAACTGTCACAGAGGACCCCCGCCCCCCAGCTCCTGGAAGTCTCTCCCTCCCTCCCTCTCTCTTTACCACCAAGCGTTACAGACTGTGAGCAATGCAACAGAATAGGCCGGCCACCTATGCAGGACTGAGCAGAAATGTATCATTTCAGAGACACATTACTGCTCTTGACAACGTGTCTGAGCTCCACCGAGTCCCACCGAGTCCCTCTGAGGCCTTACTAAGGACTCGGGGTGTTTGGGGGCACATCGCTCCTATCTCTTTGGTGCTGATGCTGTTTTAGCTTTCTAACCACGGTTTCTAATCTTGAAGATGTTTGGAGACATAATGTATTTTTGTGCCCACATTACCATCGGGAGGCCGAGGCACAAGAGGGGTCCCTTGCTGCACCAGGTCACATAGACCCAGGTTTGGAGGTGGGTTTGTGGGCCCCACACCTGCTGAGTGGCTCCTGCATGTGCCCGCTTGCCCACGCCTCCCCCCTTGGCCTCTGCAGGAGAATCCGGATGCCGGGCCATCCAGAGAGGAAGGGGGGTAGCCGGCGGAGGCTCCCGCCACCTGACGCAGGCAGTGGGGTTGACCCTGAACTCGTAAGAAGGTGGTGTCGGCCATCTGTGTTCGGAGAGAATGAGACCTGACTGCTGACCCCAAGCCCTGTGGGGGGAAAGCACCCCCATGGGTCTGGGGGCGCAGGCCCGGGTCTGTCTGTTTGCCCTGCAGCTTAGGCAAGCCCTTTTCCAGGAACCAGGGCCTTCACAGGTCACTTGTCTGCCCTTTGCTGATCAGCAAACCTCTGATGAGAAGGACTTTGTGCCTGGGAGTGTCATCAGTCGGGGCCTCGGTCTCCGGTCTCCAGGAAGTCTGCCCTCAGGTCAGACGGTGGAAATCGGTGGGGGCAGGGCACACAGACTGAGAAAGGGAGAGTTCCCTGTTGGCTGGTTCAGAGCTGCCCCGTGGCCCGTGGCTGCGCCCCAGTGGGGGCCCGGCGGAGGGAAGGTGCCTGGCTCCCATCCTGGTGACGACAGCAAAACCTCGCAGGTGCAGGTAATGACGTCACGTTAAGGCGTGGAACTCACAGCGGTGCCACAGGGCAGCTGGGCCCCTCCGCATTCTACATCGTACACCGAAGACACCAAGGGCCGGCAATGATCTCATTCGGCTGAGGATCTCCAAGAGGGAGCAAGACCCAGGCTGTCAGAGTCCAGATCCATTCTGCCATCTGCACCGGCCCCAGGGCACCCCCAGAGGTGGGCTGTCGGGTCCGGGAGCCAGCGCTCCCCTGGCCCGATAACCCAGCAGGTACAGGAACCTGGTGTTGGGGATGAGTCTTGACCCCGGCCCTGTGGGGTGGCAGCAGCACGTGCAGACGCAGGAACCCAGAGGCGGCCTGGAGAGGCGTTTGGCTTGAGTCCGTCAGACTCGGAAACAATAATAAATGATAACGTGTTAGCCCCGTGTTCTGACTGAGCCTGGCCCCAGCCCAGATTTACCGGCTGACTTTGCTGGGGCTTTGTCGCCGCGTGGGTCTCTGTCTCTGATCAGTCTCTGGCGTTCTTGAGAAGCCCCAGATAGCAATGCTGCCCACGCCTCTCCTTCCCCAGGAGTGAGACATCCTCCCCATCGGCGCGGGCTAGGCGGTCCCCGCGAGGGTAGGGGGGCTCAGCATGGGGGCTGGGCCACGGATGTCTTTGTCCAGTTTAGAGCAATGGGCTTGGAGCTTCAGGACCCATGTGACCTGGTAGGTCAGAGCCCCACCATAAAGCATGACGGACAGGTGGATGTTCCGAGCTGCTGGAGTCGGGGTGGGCACGGTGGGGGAGTGTGGCCCTGAAACACAGTATGTTGACCCTCAAATGCATGGTAAACACAGGTATAGGCGCACGTCACTGCCTCGGCCTCGGACACCCCCGATTCCCCCCATGGAACTAGTAGACACACCCCGGGA
The DNA here is from genome assembly GCA_004023785.1 of Mungos mungo. Lineage (NCBI taxonomy): Eukaryota > Metazoa > Chordata > Mammalia > Carnivora > Herpestidae > Mungos > Mungos mungo. The sequence continues at coordinate 148,638 of PISW01004354.1, forward strand.
TGAGGAATCCAGCAGATTGATGGGGCGCCCGGGCGGCTCAGCGGGTTGAGTGTCCGATGTCGGCTCAGGTCATGATCTCACCATTCGTGGGTTCGAGCCCCCCGTCAGGCTCTGTGCTGACAGCTCAGAGCGTGGAGCCTGCTTCCGATTCTGTGTCTCCCTCTCTCTCTGCCCCTCCCCACCTCTCAAAAATAAATAAACGTTAAAAATTAAAAAAAAAAAAAGGGATCTAACAGATCCAGAGTAAAATCTGCCTCTACTTTTCACTCCTACTGTAAGCTTGGACAAATGACTTGACCTCCGGACTGAACTTCCTCATCTATAAAATGGGATAGTGATGGTTATCTCCGTGGGCCCTGGGGTGAGAATCAGCAGGGTGCATGCAGGACGTGCAGGGCCCGGACCTGGTAGGTGAGTCACAATCAGGATTTGGTGACCACCTGCCTGAGGGCTCTGCCGAGGGTCACGTCCTCCAGGAAGCCTGCCCGGCGCCCACCTCACCGGCAAAGCCTCCCCCCGTGTAGCTTTCGTCCAGTGTAGCACCGTCTACAAGGCGTCCCTCCCCTCGCCGGCCTCACCGCTGCAGGGAGCGGGCCCTGGCGGAGCCCTCCGGCCTCGCAGACGGCAGGCAGGGGGCCTATGGTTTGGCTCCCTCCTGGGACCCTCAGGTCTCCCCTGGTCTCTGCCTTGTCCAGCTGAGTCCTTCCAGCTCATTGAGGCAGCAAGGACCGGAGCCCAAGAAGTCCGCAGTCCCCCCGCCCCCCACCCCCGCCCCTCCTTCCCCCCGCCCCCCCATCCCCCAGCTTCGGCGGCAAGTCTGCGGAGAGAGCTCCCTGGAGCAGGGCCAGCGTCTTCACCCGCCACAGGGCCTGGACGCACGCGGCTCCGTCAGCGTGCGAGGGGACGGCCAGCAGGCTCCGTGGACACCTCTAGGCCTTGGCTGTCACCCAAAAGGGGACGCGGGCCACAGTCCCCAGTCCTCTGCGAGGACCACCACCTCGGCCTCCAGCAAGTCAGGGAAGACAGGCCAGGGCATCGGCGGGGGGGGGGGGGGGGGTTCCTGCACCGCTGCCTCCAGTCACTTCAAAGAAATAGTCCTTTTCCCCGAGAGCTTGTCCTTTACACTCCGGCGTTGTGATTGAAATGCCGCTCCCCCCCTTTAAGTTTATTTATTTATTTTGAGAGGGAGCTCGAGAGCATACAAACGGGGCAGGGGCAGAGAGAAGGAGAGACAAGTCCCAAGCAGGCTCCGGCCCTTCAGCGCAGGGCCCGACGCGGGGCTCGAACCCACGGATGGTGAGATCCTGACCTGAGCCGAGACCAAGAGTCAGACGCTAACCGACGGAGCCGCCCAGGCGCCCCTGCAAATGCCTTTTCTCAATAAAAATCTCTTAGGCGAAGTGCCGATAACGGTTGGTAGGGGTGGGTGTGTTTTGACCGGCTGCCCCCCTCCCCATGTCTGTCCCCAACGCTGTTGGAAATGTTGGTGGTTTGGAAAGCCCAAAGTCCGGGCTGGCCCAGACTGGCTGTGTTTACCGGTAAACACACAGCGTGTTGCGAAGGCCTCCTGACATTTTTCCAGTCTCTCTGTGCCCAGCGAGCTCTCTCCTCCAGATTTACGTAGGATATTTGTTTGCAAGTCCACATTCTGGGCTGTGTTGGGACTTGCACGGGGCACACAATCCTACACGGGAGCCTGATTTTGATCTTTGACAAATCGAGGGAGCGGGGTGTGGGCGGCTGGCTGCCTTGGGGGCCTGCGGAGCGGCACCACTTGGGGTCCTGGCTCGAATGCCATCGGGCACTCTGCGGGGGGAGGGGCGGGGGGACTCCGCCTGGGAGCCTGGGGTGTGCCGGCCGAGCCGCTGGCTGGAGGCAGAGAGGAAGCTGAATCCCACACGTGCGTGCGGGCACTGGCGACCATACCCTCTCCGGAAGGGGACGGTGGTGGTGGTGGCGTGGGGTGGGACACCAGACCAGGCGGGTACTCGGCTGCTGGGAAAACCAGACCCAGGCTGGGGGGCAGGAGGGGGGCAGGAGGGGGGGCCTGGAAACTCACACTTCACTCCTCCACGTGAAAGCAGCATCTGAGCCAGTGTTCGGGCTGAGTTTAATTTTATACATTTTTTTAATGTTTATTTATTTTTGAGAGACAGAGACAAAGTGTGAGCGTGCAAGGGGCAGAGAGAGAGACACACAGAATCTGAAGCAGGCTCCAGGCTCTGAGCTGTCAGCACAGAGCCCGAGGCAGGGCTCGAACTCACCGATTGTGAAATCATGACCTGAGCCGAAGTCGGACGCTCAACTGACTGAGCCCCTCAGGTGCCCCTTGTGCTGGTTTAATTTTGGAACAACCCCTCCTCCCTCCAGAAAACACAATCTAGTGATGTGCCCAGGACTGGGCTGGTGCTTTCCAAACGGGACTCCTGCCTCACCAGCTAGCGACCCCCTGATCTCCCCGTGGGAGAGTGAGGCAGACTCTGGGCCCCTGCAGACTTTCCAGAAAGTTCCCCCATGCCCCTTTACTCCACACTCCCTGGTGTGTGTGGCCTCCGGGCCTCCCGCTTCACATGAGGGGGAGCCTCCCATTAGAAACCTCCTACCTTGACTTCTGTCCTCACATGCCCTCCATGCCAAGGTCAAGGCCCAAACTTTCCAGGTTGGCAAAGGCCCTCAGGACAAAAAAGTCTGTTGCAACCTCTCTCCGTGCCTGCCGTCCCACCAATGCCAAACTCGGCCTGCGGGTGCTCCATTATTTTGGTCACTTCTAAAGGTTTTTAACATAATTCATGAGCATTTAAAAAATTTTTTAAATGTTTATTCAGTTTTGAGAGAGAGACAGATAGGGCCTGAGTGGAGGAGGGGCAGAGAGCGAGGAAGACGCAGAATCCGAAGCAGGCTCCGGGCTCCGAGCTGTCAGCTCGACGCGGGGCTCGAACTCACAAACTGTGAGATCATGACCTGAGCCCAAGTCGGACACTCAAGCGACTGAGCTGTCCAGGCGCTCCAGCATTTTTAAAATATATTTTTTCTTCTTTACTTATTTCTAGAAAGAGAGTTGATCCAGGTAACCTGGCCTGCCGTTACTTCAATCATTGATGACAGTTATCTGTCTTTCGGTTCATATGTTAGGCACGGGGACCCGGCTGTCCCGGATGCTCGTGCGCCCTCCCTTGCCTGCACCGGCAGTGGTCAGTACACGGGGGTTACCCCTGACGAGTGGTGTTGATCCGGAGCAAAGCGGCTCCCTGCCCCTCTTCCTGGGCAGAGGGGCAGGCGCCTGGGCTCCGTCCTTGCTTGGCTGCCCAAAGAGTTCATTGGTGACGTACCCATGGTGCACGGGGCGCTTTGTACGCTGTGCTGCTCGGCCTCAAGTAGGTCTGCAGGCCGGTGGTCCTCTCCCTGCTCCCCGCTGTGGAAACTGAGGCTGAGAGGCGGAGCCACAGCCCCGAGCCGGCAGCCTGGGAGCCGCAGGCCTGGCCCCAGTGCCCGACCGCCGGGTTCACGTGTCCTCGCTTTTTCCACTGTGCCCACCACGCCCCTCCTGGGCTCCGTGACCTTGGACAGCCACGACTGCCCTCCGTCCATTCCTGACTGTAAACTGAGAGGCTGGGCTGGCTGGTCTCAAACGTCCCCTTGCCAGCGAGGGACTCTGAGTGGTGCTTGGGGGTGTGACTGGGCCATGCCCCAGGAGCCACTGCCAGTGCCCACGAGGGAGGCATTTGGTCCCGCCTCGCTGGGGGAAAGCAGACACATGACTCTCTGGGCCCAGCGCTGGCCGTGAATCGTGATCAGTGGCTCGTGCTCCGTGCTTTGGAAACGTGTTCGCGACCGACCTCCAGGCCCGGATCATCAGAGCCTACGGCCTGGGGGCGGAAGTGACTCCCCTTTTCTGCTGGAACCCCACACCCACACCCATATCCGGGCCAAGGCAGGTCAGCAGAAAGCCACCCCCTGAGCCTCTGCAAACGGGGAGGGGGAAGCGGCTTCACGTCCTGTCCCAGCCGCCTCCCCGGGAGGGGACACTCACGGTGGCTTCCTACCGTCCAGTGTGCTCTTCCCGCGGGTCTCAGTCACTTGCTGCTTTGGTCTAAATATGGGCTCTGGCTTCTTGTTGGAGCCAGCGAGGGGATGGAGCCCCCATCAGACGAGGGTCCCGGCGGGGCCCGCTTTGGCAGATGGGCAGAACCGCGGGCACCAGGGCTGGGCTGTCCGCCCTCGCGCCCCAGGGTGTCGGGGAAACAGGAGGCCGGCTCCCACCCAGACCTGGGCCTCCCTGCCCAGTCGCTTGGGGCCCCTTTGGAAGGGACCTGAGAGGTTGGCCGTGGCGGAGCAGGAAGGGGGGGGCTCTAGGCAGGACCCGAGGTCCAACTGGTGGAACGTTCTGGACTGGGGGAAAGGGCAGGACGCCAGGGAATCCTCACTGGGCCCCCGGGGCCGGGTACAGGCCCTGAAAGGAAGATTCAGGCAGCCGTGTGCGGGACACAGGGCTCAGTGTGAAAGGGGCGCAGAGGCCATGCCGAGAGTCTGAACTCCGGGGCCGGCCTCGCCCCTCGGCTCCTCGCTTTCCTTGCGGGGGGACCTGAGGCTGCCCTGGACGGTCACTGCCAGAGTCAAAGGTAATGAAGACCAGCGTGACCCAGTCAAAGGCTCCGGGCCCTGACTCCTCCCCCCGCTGCCCTCACAGCCGTTCCACACGGGTCCTCGTGTCTCACTTCCCCTATCCACCAGCCGCCAGGCTCTTGCCACGTCCCTGGGGGCCAGGGTCACCCCCGCTCACAGTCCCATGTGTTACACTAGCTTTTCCTGGTGCAGGGCACCACCTCTTCCAGGAAGGCCTCCCCGATCTCCTCTCTCCGGGCACTGTTTTTCCACTGAGCTCCATCGGCCCCGGGGCCTCTGCTGGCCTCCCTGGTCCCACATGCCTTTTACTAGTCATCTCCCTGAGACGGGAAGCTTCTTATCCGAGGTTATTAATAAAAATAACAACAGCAGGGGGCGTCCTGGGGGGCTCAGTCGCTTAAGCATCCAGCTTGCTCGGGTCATGATCACAGGGTTGGTGAGTTCGAGCCCAAGTCGGGGCTCTGTGCTGACAGCTCGGAGCCTGGAGCCTGCTTCCAATTCTGTGTCTCCCTCTCTCTCTGCCCCTCCCCTGCTTGCGCTCTGGCTCTCTCACAGGAAATGCATAAACATTACACAAGATTTTAAAAAGTAACAACAGCAGAAATGACAGCATAAGAAAATTATCCTTTTGTTTTTGTGGTATTTTTCCTCCTACACGTTTAAACAACCTGAGCTACTTTGTACAGAAGGCTTTCTAGCATCCAGTATTATTCTGTAGTGAAATCTTTCACACAGGTGCTCTGTGATTTTGCCTGTTTTTATGACGATACGTATGATATTTACTGTGTTGGAATAAACTTTTTATTTTTTAGATAGTAATTTTTTCGGTGTGGTGAAATATGCATCAGATCAAGTTTACCGTTTGTAAGCATATGGTTTCAAAGCATTAGCCTTCCCATCGCTGTGCAAACATTACCACGGACTGGGTCCTTTCCTCTTTCCCAGCTGAGACTCTGCACCCGCTTGCCAGGCAGGATTTCCAGTTGCGGTAAAAGGTTCTGGAACATTTAGTGGAATCAGAGTGAGATCTGCAGCCAAGATCGTGTTCTATCAGGGTTAATTTTTTTTAATGTTATTTATTTATTTTTTTGAGAGAGAGACACACACGAGCAGGGGAGGGTCAGAGAGGGAGACACAGACTCTGAAGCAGCTCCAGGCTCCGAGCTGTCAGCACAGAGCCCGAGGTGGGGCTTGAACCCACGGACCGTGAGATCGTGACCTGAGACGAAATCCGACGCTTAACTGACTGAGCCCCCGGGGCGCCCCCGTCAGGGTTAATTTAACTTCCCGACGCGAGTCACTGCGCTGTGGTCACACAGGACAGCCATTTTCAAAGATTTTGTTTCCATGACTCCTGTGTACTCCTAAAGGCTATTGAGAGCCCCAAACACTTTGCTGATGTGGGCCATCCCTGGCGATATTTCCAAGGGACCGAATGAAAACGAAAAATCCTCGGGGCGCCCGGGGGCTCAGTCAGTTGAGCATCCAACTTCGGCTCAGGTCATGATCTCACAGTCCGTGGGTTCGAGCCCCGCGTCGGGCTCTGTGCTGACAGCTCGGAGCCTGGAGCTGCTTCCGATTCTGTGTCTCCCCCTCTCTCTCTGCCCTTTCCCTGCTCACTCTCTCTCTCTCAAAATAAAATAAAAACATAAACAATTTTTTTAAAAAATTAAAAAACCCTCTAAATATGTATTCATTCACACAAAAACAAGAAACCCCAACCATTATACTCCTCAGAGCCCCTCAGATTTGCTCAAGTGTTTCTGCGAGGCTCTCGAACGCCCGGTGTAACAGGGGCTGGCGGGGCTCTGGCCGCTTCTGTACCTGTTCTGCCGCCTTCCGCCGTCTCTGCCGACGTCTGCGGGGACATCCAGCCTCACGCACGGGCGGAGAGAGACGGTCTAATAGGTTTTCAGCGTGGGCATCTGATACTGCAACGAAAGTCAGCAAATGAGTGTTTCTTTTTCAATGTTTCTTTTTAGAGTTTCTTTTTAACATAATTTTAGAGTATGAGCAAGGGAGAGGCGGGGAGAGAGAGAGAGAGGGAGAGAATCCCAAGCAGACTTCACGCTCAGCCAGGAGCCCTGCACGGGGCTCGATCCCACGACCCTGAGATCATGAGTTGAGCCAAAATCAAGAGTCAGACGCTCAGCTAACTAAGCCATCTGGTGCCCCAAGTGTTTCTTTTCTTTTCACCGTAACGGTTTGCCTGCGGCGTATTCACACACCGTGAGGTCCGTGCTCTCCGGGGCACAACTCCACGGGGCTGAGTGTTCACGGGGTTGCAGCTCTGACCACCCTGTTCTTCCCTGGGGCCTGGGGCGGGGGTGCGTTTGAAGGGCGTGCGCCCCAACCCCCCCACCTGATAGGAGGACACCATGGACGGGGGTGCCAGGCAGGCAGGGCTCCTGTTAGGAGGGTCGCCCGGCCCGCCCGGCTCCGTGCCCTCCTAGGAGACGGGCAGTGCCAGCGATGACGTGGGAAGGAAAGCCCACGCCCACTGCCCAACATGGCGCAGCTCATCGTGTGACCACTGAGACCGGGTGGGGGCCAGGGGCCAGAGCCTCTGGAGGAACACGGAAAACGTGCAGAGGTCAAGAACACAGTGACCGTACGAGTGTCCTGTGGCCGCTGTAACAAAGGACCACACACTTAGTGGTTAAAAACGACCCGACTTCGTTTCCCAGTTCAGAAGGTCAGAATCTGTCGTGGGTCCCGTGGGGTTGGCAGGCTGAGCTCCCTCTGGGGCTATAGGGTAGAATCCATTTCCGGACCTTTTCCAGCTTCTAGAAGCTTCCTACAATCCTCGCTTATGACCGCTTCCTCCACGTTCCAAGCCAGCAGCCTGGCACCTTCCCGGCTCTCTGACTCTGGCCTCCTTCTGCCTCTCATGACCCTTCGACCACACTGGACCCAAGGAGAAAATCCGGGATCACGTCCCATCTCAAGATTTTTAACTTGGTCACATCTGCAAAGTCCCTTTTGCCTTGTAACTTACTCACCTCCTGAGGATGAGGATGTGGCCATCTCGGGGGCATTGATTTGGGCCCCCACAGTGGTCAAGAGCATGGCCACCGAGGCAGACTGGCTCTGCCATTTGTGGGGCCACAGGCAAATCATTCTGCCGCTCCATGCCACAGTTTCCCCCCCTGTAAAGAGGGGATAATGACAGTCCTGCCTCATCAGGCTGTTGGAAGGACCAGTGAGGTGATGTCCCTATGTTCCTCAGCGTGGGGCCGGGCACCTGAGAAGGGCTGGGTGGAGGCTGGCACCTGACAGGCCCCGTCACCAGGGGGTCAGGCTTTACTGGCCATGGGCCTGGAGGCAGGGACCTTTGCAGGCCCCTCGCAGCCCAGGAACCCGGTCCTGGCAAGTCACCAGGCAGCCCCCACAAGCCCCTACCTGGGGCTGCTTTGCTGTGGCTCCTGAATGGTGACTATGCGACCCTGGAGGGGAAGCCCCTCTGGACCCCAGAGACCACGGGCCCAGCCCCCCAGAGGACTTCCCGCGACCAGGACAGGCCCCTGTGGGTGGTGCTGCACTGGCAAGCCCTGGGGGAGATGTCCTGGTCCAACTGCCCCCCAAGCCCCCAGTACGCCGGCGAGGAGACAGAGGCCCCGAGAAGGACCCGCCAGTGGGAGCGGCCTCACTGCTACCCAGCCCCCAACTCGGGGCTCAGTGCTGTTTCCACACCTTCTGTCAAACGCCAAGGGATGTGGGTACCAGCAATGTTTCTGGAAACTTCCAAGTAGCTGCGGAGGCGCTGACCACTGGGTCAGCGGTCAGGACACCGTCCCCCTGTCCCTCACCCCTTCCTGAGGGCAGTTTGTTGCAGACGCGGGGGATGCGCAGGCGCACCCTGGCGGTGGGGGATGGGAGGGCAGGGGGGAGGGGCGCGCAGCCTTGGTGGCGTAGGGCTTTTCCTTGGACTTGACCGGGAGACCGGAAAGGCCTGGAGTTTCCCTCCGTGTCAGGTCCTCCCACGTCCTGCGAAGTCAGAGGCTCTGAATGTGTACTTGGTGGATAATGAACCATCCGGTGGTCGACGGGTGGATGAGAGATAGAATCAGAATTTCTACCTCCCCCCCCCACCCCCGTCCAAAGCCTCCGTTTTGCTCTGTTAACATACAACGGAAGGGTTATTTATTTCAAAACAATAACAATAACTTGGCCTTAGAAGGCAGTGTGACCTTGTGTGAATCACTCCGCTGCTTCCCCGGTGGGCACAGCCAGACCCCAGCTGCTGGAGGGATCTGCCCTTGGAAGTCGGCAATGCACCTGAGTGAGCTAATCCTGCTGCTTCCGCCGCTGCCGCTGCCCCGCCTCCGGCTGCCGCCCTCCCCCCTCCCCCCGCCCTCCTGCTGCCCCTCCCCCCGGGGGGAGCTGGGAGCTCCTAGGCCCCGACTCTACTTCCTCCGCCAGCAGGGGAGAAGAGGGGAGGGCTGCGGGACTCTGCAGGGCAGCGGAGGCTAGTGCCCTGTCCGCTCAGGACTCCGCAAACCCCCTTGGGAGGGTACGTGTGCCCAAGGATGCACATGTGTGTACATGCGTGTGCACACACGCGTGCCTGTGCCACCTGAGCGTGCTGGTGCCCGCCTGTGTGCAAACATGCGTGCCTTTGAGCATATTATGTACTTCTGCACGTGCATGTGTGCCTCAGTGTGCAAGCCAGTGTGCATGTGTGCTTGTGTGCACGATCGTCTGCGCCTGTCTGTGTGTGGTGTGTATTCACGGCTGCGCGTGTGAGCCCATGAGCCCATTTGCGTTCACGTGTCTGGGTGTGCACACTGGCGAGTTTTTCGTCTCCTCCCTGAGGCCCTCCGGAGCGCGGCGGAAATTTGAGGACCGGGTGCAGGTGGGTGCTGGAGAGAGCGGCCGGCCTGGGCCTGGGCCTGCCCCTTCCTCACCTAGAGTCTGCCCAGAGCAGAGGACATTGGGACCTTGCACTCTGCAAAGCCAAGGTCAGCCGGGTAGGATGCTTCCCAGGAAGACGCTGCCAGCACCTTTGACCGCCTCTGTCTGCTTGTTTCCATCTTGACCGCATCTTGCCCGTGGTGTTTTGGCTTCTAGCCCATTCTGAGAGCCAGCTGCAATGCCGTCCCTGGAGGGAAGTGTCCCTGTGCAACAGGGAAGTGTCCCCAGCCCAGCGAGGGTGCCTGACTGTGGGGGGTTGCCCTTCGCTGGTGGCCCCCCCACCCCGTGGCCACCGAGCTCGCCGCCTGGCGCCTGCCGCCTGGGCTCGGGGGGCTTGTCTTTAAGGCTCAACCGTACTGTGACCAGAGCAGCCATCAGTTTCTCTACCATTTGCTCCACCGGAAACAAAGGCAGGATTGTAAGGGCTTGTGGGAAAGGGCAGCAGTTCGTGGGGCACAAAGAATTTATTTTTTCCTTCCCTGATCTGGGCCCTATCACCGGGCCCGTGGCTGCCTGGGAATTCGGAACTCCTTGTGGGAGAAGGCCGGGGCAGGTGGTGTGGACGGCCCTGCTGTCCCCGGTGTGCCTCGGGGGCGTCCGTTCTGTTCTGGGCCGTCCCCGTCCTGCGACATTCGGGTCTGGGACACACGCGGCCTCTCCCGGCCTCCCCCTCCAGCCTCCTCGCTGGGTTTTGGGGCCTCCGCTCCGGCCGTAAGCAGGAGCCCTGTTGCTCCGGGCCCTGCGCAGATCTTCTCCTCTTCCCAATCGTGCCCCCCTCCTGGTGCTCCCCAATCCCTGGCCGGCTCCACAGAGCCCCTCAAGAGGGACCCTGGCACCCCACTGCCCGGCACGCCCCCCCCAGCTCCAGCCAGGCTCCTCATGAGTGCCTCTCATCCCCTCCACCTCCGGGCCAGGCCGCCGTCACCTCCTTGCCCGGCAGAGCCGCCCCCTGAGCCCCCTACATCCCTGCTGCCCCTGCACCCTCCCCCTGAGAGCACCGCTTCGAGTCCTCACTGCCGCCTAAAGTGCTCGCAGGAGAAAGTGCCTCCCAAGGGCAGGGAGGGGGAGGGCATGCAGGAGGAGGGCATGCAGGGGGCACAAGGGGAGGAGGAGGGGCAGGAGGAAGGCGACCCCGAGGGGAGCCAGGCCAGGGAGGAGCACACTAGGGCTTGGTCATCTGGGCAGTGGGGAGCAGGGTCAGGAAAGTCACTCCGGGGGAGGAGGTCACTTTCCAGGCGAGGGGTCAGGGAGGGAGCGGCCTTGTGAGGACAACAGAGGCCTGGGGCCCGTGGGAGGCTGGCGGTCACTCGGCACGGCAGGGACAGGTTTGGGCTTTACAGAGCCGAGGCGAGGACTCTCGGGGAGCAGGGCACCCGAGGCCAGGGGCAGGGGCGGGAGCACATTGAGGCAGAGCTCGGCCAGCAAAGGCGTGCGTGGGGCTGGGGTGGGGGGAGGGCCCAGAGCGGGCTGCAGAAGAACCAATACCTTCTGTCCCCTGCTGGCCCTGTGGGGCGGTGCTTGTGGCCAGTGTGCAGGCGAGGAAACTGAGGCAGGGAGGCCCCGAGCTAGGACTAGAGGAACTGGGATCCCAGTGGCTGCTCCCAGCACTGCGCAGCTCTGCCCCTCCGGGGAGGAGGGGCCCCAGGTGGGGGCCTCTGTGGGGTACAGGGCTGGGCTGGGAGGGGTGAGGGCCGGTGGGGAGGGGGGAGGGGCCCCGGCAGGCAGGACGGAGTGGGGGCCCGGATGGACCTGGATCTGGGGCAGGCCCTGGGCGGGCAGGAGGAGGCAGGGGCTGAGCCGGCGCTGGGGGCCGTGTCCCCGTGAGGTCACCGCAGCCCTTCCTTCTGCTCCACTTCCCCCCACGCTCCGTCACCCTCCCCGCCTTGGAGGGGGGGCTGGGCCATGCACAGCTGGCAGGGACTTGAGAATTCCCGTGCTCAATTGGAGGAGGTCCCCGGAAGGGAGCGTCCCCTGGGTGGCCCTCCAGCAGGACGCAGGCCATCAGGGGCCCTCACGCCTCCCTCGCCCTTGGAGTCTACGCTGTGCGTGCTGTTCTCGCCCCGGGGGCCCGTTCTGAAGACGCAGCCTGGAGGCCGTCAGGTCTGCGTCCTCGACAGACCCGGGTCGCAGCTGCAGCATGAGCCCCGATGACTGTGGCGGCGGCTGGGGAGGGCTGAGGTCAAGCCTTGCAACTAAGGTCCTTGGCTTTGAAAACCTGCCACCTACCAAAAAAAAAAAAAAGTGGGCTGGAGCCCACGCGCCAGTCCGTGAGCCCCGTGAGCCCACGACCCAAAGTCAGGCTGGTGAAGCGCCACGCGGACATCCTGGCAACCCAGGGGCGTGGCCTGGAGTCACCCCCCCCCCCACAGGGCCAGGCTCTGTCCTGCACGGCAGCTGCCCTTGGGGGAAGCAGAGCGGGACCCCTGGGGGATTAGGGAGCCCAGGGCGTGCTGGCCCCTGCCCCTCCGGCTCCCACCCACCCTGGGGGGCCAAGGGCGTCCTCAGGCTCCCTCCACACCTGGGACCCCAGCGAGCACAGCCTGGGGCTGGCTTCCCCGGAAGAGGAGAAAGTCACAGCTCTCGCTGCCCCAGCTCAGGGGGAGGGCGCCGCCACGGGGAGGAGCCCTGGCTTCTGGCCCTGGCCGGCCCTGACCTTGGCCTGGCCTTTGGACTCTCGGGGCCATGTCACTCGGACATTGAGGGAAGCCCTCGGCCCAGGGGCTCCGGGATGGCTGTTCCCGGAACAATCTGCCCGCATTGCCCGCCACCCCGCCACGCCCCTGACCCCGAGGGTCCCCCCAGCCAGGACGAACAGCGCCACCACTAGCCTGGGGCAGTGGTGTGCGCCGCCAGGGCCATGTGAGGCCCGGCTCTTTCTGGCCCCTTCCCTTGGGTCTCCGGCCTCCCCAGGGGCCCAGGAGCCCCCACCCCACCCCCCTGCCCACAGCTACTGCCCAGGGCGACACCCAGCACAGACCAGGCACCCAGATGATGTCAATTACAAGAGGAAACCCCAGGCTGGGTCTGGCTGGAGGTCAGGGGTCAGACCAAGGGGTTAAGCCCCCCTGAGGGGCGGGAAGCACCGGGTCCCTCCCTGCTCGCAGCCTCACAGGCGATCTGGACCCAGAGGCCAGAGCCAACCCTGTGCAAATCTCGCTGTCCTGTGGGGGGTCGGGGAGGTTGGTGACTGGGTGACTGCAGACCACCCACTGCCCCAGGGACTGGAACTTACTGCTAGACCTGAGGCCTCAGGTGCCAGACACGCAGCCTAGATGCCGACAGGGACCCCCCTTCCCGAACTGAGCCACCGTGACTTCCCTTCCCAGCATGCCCGGGGCTGGGCGTGGGTGGGAAAGCATGACCCGGGAGCCAGATGAAGATGCTTCTGGAATGGGGCTCTGTCCTGGCCACCCTGGGCCCTGGGCCCACTTCACACCCTCAGCTCCGGTCGTGGGCCAAACCTCCTGAATGGAGGGCCTGGGCCCGGCCCCAAGATCCACACGGATGCTGGACGGCTCCTTCCAGAAGGGTCGAGGCCCTCAAACCGAGGACCCGCCCGGTTCATCTGCTTTTCCCTGAACTTAGGGACTTTTTGCAGCTGTCGCCGGTGTCACTCAGCACCTGCCCCAGAGTCCCTGAAACGGGCTCAGGGGCTGCCCTGCGAAGACAGGCCAGGTTCAGGATTGCTCTTCCCCATTTGAGCCCCCCGCCCCGCCCACTTCTAGGCCCTGCAGGTGTCAACCTTGTCTTCTCAGCCCCTCGTGGGGCCTCAACACTCTGGCCCCCTCCCTGCCTGGAGTTCCCTCCATCCTCTACGCTGACTGTAAAGTTTCTCTTCCCTGGATCCGAACCGCCCAGGATCTCCCCTGCCTCATCCAGCCACCTCCCTCCACTGGACCTGCCCCAGGACCTTTGCACCTTTGCCCCCCGCTAGTCCCTCCGCCTGAAGCCCCCCTCCTGCTCCTGCTGCCTGGTGATCCCAACACACTAGAGGCTCTCAGCCTCCTAGAAGTTTCTCTGGGCCCTAGCGGAAGTGAGCCCCTGGCCCGTGCTCCCCGAGGCCCACCAGCACGGCCAGGATCGGGATGCGGCTGGTGGCTCGGGGGTCTGCTTGGTGGGGACGTGAGCTGGGAGAGCTGGGTCTGCTCCCAGCGTTGACGCCCCTGTGAGGCTGGACCCCGGAAAGCACTGGAAAGAGAATGAGGCCAGAGGGCCCCACAGCACCAGTCCTGGGGCCAGACAGGGGAGTGAGGGGGGTGGCTGCGGGGTTCTGCTGAGCACCCCGAAGTGAGCCTCCCTCTAGAGGCCCCGCCCAGCCTCCGCCTCGCTGTCCCGAGCTCCCGCCCCGATGCAGGACCACCAGGCAGCCAGGAGGAACCCCCGAACACACGCCCGGTCTCGTCACAAGCCCGCTAAAAGCTCGATGGCTCCCCGTGTTCCGCAAGGACCCGAGGGTCCCCAAGGCCCTTCGCAGCCTGGCCGCTGACCTCTGGCCTCCAGGCCCCCACTCCCTCACCTGCGGACACCACACAAGTCTATGCCCTGCTCTTTGCCACGTCTCAGATCTTTATCCTTGAAGACCTGGGTGAGTGGTCACATCACCGCCTCCAGGAAGCCTTCCCGACCCTCAAACTGGTAAGGGCACGCCTCCCCTGGCCCTATGCAGGTGCCATCGCCCCCAGACATGTCTCCCAGATGAAGCTGCACCCTCCTGCTTCAGGCCAGACAGACAGACCCTCTTGCTGGCGGGGGCGTGTATGGGGGCCCACCCCCAAGGGCGCGCGTGTGATCAGGAAGTACTGGTACTGAGTCCATGATCTAGTGCTCCCCCTGACCAGGCTGGCCTCAGGGACTGCTTCTCCCTGGGCCTCAGTTTCGTCACTTGTGAAACGGGGGGCCATCTCCCAGCACAGGGGCAGCCTGGGCCCGCGGACCCTGCCCGTCCCAGCTCCAGCTCTCACCACCGTGTGACCTTGGGTCGACCTTGCCTAGCCTCTGTCTCCTGGCTGTGAAATGGGCGCGACAGAAGTACCCAGAGCCTGAGACTACGGTGATTCGGGGCGGCAGCACCCAGCCCACCAGGTCAACAGGCGGACCCCAGGGGAGGGGTGGACGCCTGGACAGGAGCCCTGGGGAAGGTCCCCGCCGCCTGAGCTGACTGCCCCTCGGAGGCCCTCCTGCAGGCCAGGTCCCGCCTCTGTCCCCAGGCCTGGCCAGTGGCCCAGCTGGTCCTGGGAGCACCGAACACCGTGCATCTGCATTGAGCACAGGGCCTGCAGGGGAAGAAAGCGGAGGGGCCCGTCTTCCTCCTCTCCCTGCAGACGAGGGAGGAGCCCAGGGTGCGCTTCCGGCCTGCGGGTCGGCTCGGGCAGCCGGCCGCCGAGAGCCCTCTAGCTGGGACGGGCTCTGGCAGAGAGTCCTGGGCTGCGGGCGGGGTGACCATCAGGCTCGAGGACTCCTGCATAGGACCATGGGTGTCACCTCAGTCCCTGTGCCTTGGTTTCCCCAGCCCTTTTCCCTCTCCGCTGAGTGAGGAATCTGTCCACCAAACACTTCCTTGGCCCGTCTGCCAGCCGGTTCCAGGAGGGGACATTCCCTGCCGGAGGGACAGGCGGATATGACAGGGAAGAGAAGGAGGCCATATCCGTGGTCTGGGGACAGAGACCCCAGGGGTGCCTGGGGCTTCTCCATTAGCAGACCCCCGAAGCTTTATCGAGCCCCCTTCACTCCAGGCTGAGGCCCGGAAGGGTGGGCAACTCGCCTGAGGACACCCAGCCTCAGGGGAGAGCCGGCGAGGTGATGGGGCCCGCCCCCGCCCCCCACCATCGGGGCTCCCTGAGCGGGGAGTGGGGACCTGGCCAGGGACTCCTGTCTCTCCCTCCTCACTTCTTCCCCAAGACTGAGGGGCCTCAACCTCTCCCGCAGCAGCGGGACACACAGAGCCCCTGCCCACCTCTGGGCCTCGGCTTGCACTGTGCCCTCCCCCTGGGATGTGCCTCTCTCCTTCCCCTGGATGAACTCCTATTCACCCTTCAAAGCCCAACAAAAGTGTCACCTCATTTGTCCGTCTGGCAGCTGCTCACTGAGTACCAGCTCTGTGCTGGACACGGGCCACAAGGGGAAAGGGCTCCGGCTCAGGAGCAGTGCGGATCTCAGGCTGTTGCCATGGTGATCATCACGCAAACTTGTGGGTCTCACCACCTGGAATGGGCTCCCCTGAGGCTCCCTGGGGTGGTGCTCAGCACGGTGGCACCGGGATGTCGGATTTGAAGGTGGGGTGGGGTGGGGGACGGAGGGGGCAGAGGGGAGGCTCCGGAGCAGGGACGGGAGCCCTGCGCCAGGCTCTGGGCACCCCTGACCTTGTCTCTCGAGGCTGCAGCCCAGGGCACTCTGAATCCGTGAGATGCAGACCTCCTCTTGTCTGCCGGGCCCCTGCCACGTGACCCTTGCCAGGGTGGGGACTCCGTGCAGAAGGAGGGGTGGCCTCACTGAGCCCACGCAGAGCGCGGCCCCCCAGAAGGGTGGATGCCAGGCAGCAGAGAGCCCCAGGGGGAGGTGCGCGGGCTGACGCCGGGCACCTGTGCCCCGGCCCGATTCGGGCATCAAGGTTGAACATTCTGCTGACTCCTGCTGGGCTCAGCCGGGCCTCCTCCTTCCCCAGAAAGGACACTCCGCCTGGTTGGGGGGGGGACACAGTGGTGTGGAGTGGCAAGGGGCTGTGCCGCGGTGCCCCTCGGTCCCCGGGAGTGTCCTTCCACCGCAGGCCTCTCTCGCCCTGTGCAGGAGGGGCGGCGGGGCAGGGGCCCAGGTCTCGGCGGGGGGGCGCAGGCGTGGACGACGCAGGACCACGGGCAGTTGCAGCTCAGCCCCCTTTGGCCGAGTCACGGAACTCCCCGTCACTGACTTCCGGTCTGTGGAAGCAGGCAGGTGCCTCCTGGCGGCTGCTGGAGGCTGGGGGCAGCGTCCTGTGCAGCCGCACGAGGCCAGAGTGGAGGCGCACAGCCAATCCTCAAGCCCTCTCTCTGCCCTTCTAGAAGCCACGCTGGCCCGGCCTTGCGGGCTGCTGCTTCCCTTCCAGCTGTCTGGCCAGGGCGGACCCGGGCCCAGCCCCCACGTGCTGCACAGAACCGGGCTGACTCAGCCGCGGGGCCTCCTCAGTCCTCCAAGGCTCAAGGTCACCGCAGGGAGCCTGTCCACGTGGACCCCCCCTTCTCCCCCGATCAGTCCCAAGCCCCGCCCACTTGGATTCCTCTGACTCCTCCATGGCCGCTCTCCCTACCACGGTCCTTGGGGCTGGCTCTGTCCCCACCAAGAGCACACACAGCTAGAGGTTCCAAGCTGGCCAATCGGAAGAGCGGGAGTTTTCCGCCGGTCAGGGCGGGCTGGGGGCTCGGGAGTGGCTGTCTCTGCCTGCCTGCAAGGAGCGGCACAGGGAAGAAGGCAGCCGGCAGTGACAGGGGAGGCAGAGTCCTCAGACACCCCTTGATCCAGCCATGCCTGATGCTGGCCCAGTTCCTGGATTTGGGCTGCACACAGGCTGTAGCACCCCAGGGCCCCAGCTGGGTCGGCTTGGGCTTCGGTGACCTAAAGCTTCCTGAGTAATTCGGAGACTCATTCTTGAAATGACCTTCACTTTGGGCACGAGTGGTCTCCAGGGCCCACAGAGCGCTCCTCAGCCTTTCACGGCATCAGCGTACCCACCTAGCGGCCCCCACAGGCCCCACGACATGCACACATGATCACAGTGTGTGAGGGTGGGGCTTCACTTTCTGTTTCCGACTCCGTGGCTATCAGACTCCTACTCATCCCACAAAACCCAACTAAGGACTTAGCTGTCCCAGGACGAGCTCCATGAACGCTCCTCTGCCACACCCTGCTGTCTGTCTGGCGCCTCCACAGCCCCAGGCACCCCTCCCTTGCCCTGCTGCGTCGTCCGTGCGCATTCCAGGACCGGCTCACACCTGGAATGTACCAAACGACAGCACCGAGGCCATACCTCAAGGTGATGAACATTCTGCTCCGACAAGTGTGTGGCTGAGGCTGCCCTCGACTGTGAACTGCCCCCCCCGCCCCCCCCCCCGATCCCAGCTCTCCACGGCGACCAGGGTCCCAGGGCTTAGGGATGTCTGGGTACAAGTGTGGCGGCCGAGAGGGAAGATCGCTGCCAGGAAGGCTCCCCGGAGGCGGAGAGGCTGGCCCCGGGCCCCCGGGGTGGCTGGTGGTGGGGGCGAGGCAAGGCATGCCTGCGTTTGTGCAGGAATGCCGGGCGCCCCGGGCAGAACGTGCATTTGCTGGGCCGTGGGACCTTGGGTGGATTTCTCCTCCTGAAGACGGGGACACAGAGAGAACACCCATAAGAGGTCAGGTGACGTGATAGTGCTGGGCACGTGCTAACGGAAGCTGGCCGCGGCAGCTGCAATGGAAGGCTCGGGGGACAGTGACCGGGAAATGGGGCTGCGGGAGGGCATCCTGGAAGGAGGGCCCGCCGTGAGCAGAGGCCGGGTGCCACGTGCTCCAGGGTGGCCGTGGTCTCCTGCGGCTGCGGGGGGGAGGGCCTTCTGGGGCCAGTGAGCCCCCAGGCCTGACAGATCAGGCCGAGGCTGTGAGCCAGCTGGGGGAGGACCGGGTGCCGTCTGGGCCTGGGAATCGCTCCCTCTGGGACGTGGGCCTCAGTCGGGGCAGGACCGCAGGCTGGCCTTGGCCCAGCGAGGCTGCACAGCCCGGGCCCCCCAGACAAGGTCGCCCGCCGAGCCCCACAGGGGCCGTTGGTGCAGCCCAGCCCACCAGGCTTGGCCTCGGTCGTGCCCGGCTGCCCCCTCCTGGGACCAGGCCAGCAGCTGCCCCTTCCACTGCCAATGGGGCAATCTGCCCTGTCACACGGCCTGCCCCTCACGGGGACACGGGTCAGCCAGGCTAGAAGAGCCCGTGGCTCCCATGCCCGCATGGACTCAGTTCCCGTCTGCTGCCCCCCTGCTCACGGCCGTCCCCACGCTCCCTGCCCACTTTGCCACCAGTTTGTGCTGGTGAGTCTAGAGCTTCGGCGGTGGGACCCCGTGAGGCTGAGCGATACCTCCAGGGCTCCCAGAGGGTCTAGGACAATGCTGTGTGACCCTGCACACGATGCCGACCTCTCTGGGTCTCAGTGTCCCGTCCGGGCAGGGGGATGGGAAATCTGATTCAACCCCTGCTGTGGGATCGGATGAGGCCACTCCTGCCACCTGGCGTGTGACAGGGGCTTCATCCTGGGCCTTCCGCCCTGCTGGTCGTGACCTCGGCCACACAGCCTTCTGCAGCCTGGCGTGGGCGGCCCCGCCACTTTTCAGGAGGGACACGGGGCTGCTGGGGGGCAGAGGGGGTGCGGCTGCATGGAGGGGGGGCCAGCCTCACCACCCAGGGTTAGTTTGTTTCACAGGTGGGAAAACAGGCTCAGAGAGACACAGGTGACGTGGCCCAGCGGCCCGGTGGGTGTTAAGTGCAGGCAGACGTGGGATTGGGCCTCGGCTCGGTAGTCAGACCCCCCCCAGCTGTGCATGGGAGGGGCCGGGGGCGGTCCTTCCGGTGCCTGGAAGGTGGGAGGGGCGGGGGGCGGTCCTTCTGGTGACTGGAAGGTGGGAGGGGCGGGGGGCGGTCCTTCTGGTGACTGGAAGGTGGGGTGTCCCATGTCCCGCCGCTCCCCTCCCCCACCAGCCACCAGGACCCCGCACCCACCCAGGGGGTGTTGTGTGGGGAGAGGGCCCTCTGCCTCCTGCGCGGGTGGCCGGGCTGATGCTGAATCTGCTCCACGCAGCCAGGTGACCCTGCAGCCAGCCCGCCGGGGCCTTGGGAGTGCAGGGGACCGCGCCCCAGACCCCCGCCAACAGAGGCAAGTGCAGAGGCGCAGCCCTCCCCGGCCCAGTCACTGGGTGTCACCTGGTGGTCACCTCGGACGTCACCAGAGAGGCTGGACCATGTGGAACACACAGCTGAAAGCGGTCCGGGACCCTCAAGTTCACGTCCTCCTCATGGTGCACATGGGGAAACTGAGGCTCACAGAGGGGCCAGGGACTCCCCGGGTCCCTCAGGGAGGGACAGAGGCCGGCGCCCCTGATGTCAGACCAGTGCCTGTTTCTCAATTATTGTGCTCAGAGGATCCCTGGCTGACGGGAGGGTCAACACGTGTGGGCCCCGGCCGGGGGGGCGGGGGAGGTCTGTGCGCTCCAGCCCAGCCGAGCCCCTGCCCTGCTGTCCCCGCAGCCTCTCAGAACGCGCTGCTGGCCAAGACCCAGGAGGAAATGGCACCAGAGCCGGTCTCTGCACCGTCCCGAGGCCCACCTTGGAGCTGACGGTCCATCTCGGCAGGAGGAAAGCGCTGCCTTGGCTCCAGAAGCACCCGGAACTGTGATCTGCTCCCCTCCCCGGGGGTCCCCACGGAACACTACGGTTCACCATCCGGCTCCGCACCCCATCTTAGGCCCCAGCTGGGCCTGGGTCCTTGGGGACCCGGCTGCTGTCCACGGGCCAGGCCTGGTCCCGGCCCCGTGGGGCCCTCAGGTCGGTCTCTGGAGCACTTTACATGGGGGCTGTGTCCTCACCAGCTGCGGGCCTTCCCAGCCCGGCTCCTCTGTCTCGGTGACTGTCCCCCTGTCGATCTGGAGAGGCCTGGGCCACCCAGTCAACCC
>PISW01004355.1:0-36495 GCA_004023785.1 Mungos mungo
TGCAAGATGGTGTTTTCTCTTTTTGGCTAATACGGAATGAGTTCATGCTGGTATATTTCTGATTTGTTTATTTTCTTTCCATGAAAAAGGAGGTAACAGTGTTTGTAGTTCACCTGACCAGTGAGCTTGGTAAGCTCTTGTCCCCACATGCCTTCTCCACCTCATGCAGTTCCGACCCCGGTGCCATTACAGGGGCCAGTGTCATTCAGGGACGTGGCCGTGGACTTCACCCAGGAGGAGTGGCAGCAGCTGGACCCTGAGCAGAAGACCACCTACCGGGATGTGATGCTGGAGAACTACAGCCACCTCGTCTCCTTGGGTGAGGGGAACCTGCTCTCTCAATTGCTAAGATACATGGAATTTCCCTCAGTCAGATGTACCAACTTTAACTTGGAATTTGATGGGACAAACATGAGTGATCTGCTTTGGGGACCAGGCGCACCTCCCCAGTGCAAGGCTCTAAATGTGGTGCGGCTCATCAGGCAGCACCATCCTCAGACGACGAGAGACCCGGCAGCCCAGCAGCAAGGCTCAAGTTCTCTCTCATTTCTGTTAACAGGCTGTCACATTATCAAACCAGAAGTTATCATCAAGCTGGAGCAAGGAGAAGAGCCATGGAGAGTGGAAGGAGAGTTCCTACCACACAGTTACCCAGGTGTGTTAGTGCAGGCAGTGCGGAGACCGGTACCTCGGCAGTGTTCTTCCCCAGGAATCTCTCCCGGCCTCGAGCCCGTGGAAGGGACTGCAGACCATCGCGTGTGTGCTCCAGCTACCTGAGCCTCACCCCCAGAGCCTTCCTCCTCCCCCAGAGCACCTGTGTTTGCAGAGCGTTGCCGTGCATTGCCTGTCCCCGCAGCCCATGGCGCCCTTCGCCCTGCTGAGCCCCGGGTCTCACTTGCTCCATGGCATCTGCAGCCGCCTGTTTCCGTGGCTTCTTTCAGGTTTTAGGCACTCGTGTCTGTCATTAAAAAGTAACTGATGTGACTTGTAGGTTTCTGCCACCTTCCTTTCTTCTTTTCTGTGAGATGGCTCAGACAGGTCTCTGTCCCCGGTTTCCTGTTTCCCTTCTCTGAGGTCAGATTCCAAAGTGCCATCCTGTGCCTGAACCAGTGAGTTCAGTGCACCTGTGCTGTGATGCACCTGGGTGCGAGATCCAGCCCCTCCTGAGTTGGGTGACAGCAGCGTCCGGGCCCCCTGCCCGCCCATCTTGTCCCTCACTCACCGTGCTGTCCTGTCCTAGCGGGCGCTCAGGGAATGCGGTGCACGGGAGTGAGTTAGGGTTCCCTTCCCTCCACCCTCCAGAAGTGTCTCTGACGGCTCTGCTTCCACGTTCATTGGGTTCTGTGTCCTGAGCTCTTCAAAGGCCCCTCCTCCTGCGGTTGTTAGGGTTGTGGTTTGCCTGTTTGTTTTGTGCTTTACTGTCCCTGTCCTGTCCAGTCTCCTGTGGTACCAGCCCAGCGATCCCTCATGCTTCATGCACTTGCAAGATGTGTTCCTAGAAGTTTCCAGTTGACCTTCTCACTGGTCTCCCAGGATGAGCCTTCAGGGGTTTCCCTGTGGCTTCCAGAAGGGAGTGTAAATTCCTCGTCTTTCCTTCGCTGCCTGGAAAATTAATTTTCAGTGGTTTCCCAGAACTCTTGCTAAATTCCACTGGGTCTTCACTTCTAAATGTCTTCTGTTCGTGGGGTTATTGTCCGTTTCGCTTTAATTCAGAGAGAAGCGCTCTGCTTGCCAGATAACAGCACATTCTTCCGGATAACTGAGCATGGGGCTCAGGTTTCGGCCCCTCCTTGAAGCTTTTCCTTCCAGCTCTTCTTATTCCAGCCTCTTCCTTCTCTCTAGATGACTCCACCTCAGGGCCATACCTTGAAAAAAGTTAGGTCCGATTAAGTAATCTTACTTGATAGTATATATATTTTGCTTGAGCTTCTTTCTTCCCCAAATTATAACCCTGTAAAGAAAAGGGCCTGTTCTCCCTTGCCATGGTATATAACGTGTAGTCCACACTGAGTATCTTTGGAGCTCTGTAGGTGAAAGAACTTTTTGTCTGTCTGTTGAGAAATAGTTGATAAGCAGTGCTAAATATTCATGCCCGGGCCACATCCCCATTTATCATGCAGGTGCTTGAAAGAGACTGGAGTATTCAGATCAAAAGCTACAGCTCTGATTTCAATTCAGAGGTTCAAAGGAAATAGGGAATAGGGAATCCTGTCTAAGAGACAGGATTTGGTTAGGAAAAGAGAAGAGAGCTGCATGGTGTAATTTACAGCTCAGCATTTCAGGGGCGCCTGGCTGACTCCATTGGTAGAGCACGCGATTCTTGATCTCAGGTTCCTGAGTTCAAACCCCACCTGGGGCACAGAGCCTCCTTAAAAGAAACAGCCCTTAGCATTTCACACAGAACGTTGGTGTTCAATGGCAAGGCTGAGCCGCTGTGCTAAAGCCATTCTATGGAGAATACTTATTTCCAGCTTTAAGGGGAAATGGGGTTAAATTGAGGTGAGAAAGGATTTGAGATGGTTTTGTTTTTTTGTTTTATCAAAAAAAAAATTTTAACGTTTGTTCATTTTTGAGAGACAGAGACAAATGTGAGCAGGGGAGGGGCAGAGAGAGGGAGACACGGAATCTGAAGCAGGCTCCAGGCTCCAAGCTGTCAGCACAGAGCCTGACTTGGGGCTCGAACCCATAAACCATGAGATCGTGACCTGAGCCAAAGTTGGACACTTACCCGACTGAGCCACCCAGGCACCCCGTTGTTTTTTAAAGCATGGAATTCTCCAAAAGATAGATTTTGAGTAGACCAAGGCTAGAAGCCAAGCAAACTGAGTGAAGCAATAGCAGAGACGTGTGGATGAAAGTAAGCTGGGCATCGTTGGCCCCACAGCAATCTCAGAAGCCCATGGTGCCTCAAACTGTGAGGGTCTCTCCCAACTTGCTGTGAAGCGACATAGGGCCAAGTGCTGGGCCCCCTCCCCCTGCCCCCCCCATCATCCGACACCCCTTGCCTAACAAATAGCTTGGTTTTCCTGGAGCAGAAATTCTTCAGTTTGGAATCACACTGTGAATCCAGGTGAAAAGGATTCTCTGTTAGATTCCCCCCTTCCCCCCATTTTATCTGTTGATGTTTTGGCAGTGCACTCAGGGAACTATAGGTTTGGGAGGACAAGGCTAGTACGATTTCATCTGATGTGGATGACAGCAAGCACGGTTGTCAAGTTCATCCAAAAACTTGGTAAGGTAAGTAAAAATAAAGGTCACTGTTCTAGGAGCAGTTTGGGGAATCTTATTTTCAAGGTTTATAAAGAAACGGAAACCAAACGAAGCTCAGGAGAGGTGAAGCCTGTGCACATTCAGAGTTAAAGGACAGTGTGGGGTGTCAGGAGGCGAGACTAGTATGAGGGAGTTGCCAGGAGACTGAGGGTGGGAAAACTAGTTGCTAAACTCACAGAGCACGTGTTTTGTGCCAGATGCTGCTCTGAGCACTTTATGAGTGTATGTCATCCCATGGCAGACGGGTACCACTGTCTCCATCTCACTGGTGGATGACCCTGAGTCACAGGCGACTTAAGTACTTGCCGCAGGTCACCCAGCCAGAGTGCATGCTGCACCATCCAAGTAGGAACACAGAGAGTTTCACGGTTTGAATGAGTTCAGTTTAAATCACAGTATCAATAGAATATTTACGAAATTTTAAATTTCTGAAGGCTGGCATGCTCTGGTCTATTTTATACTTCCTGTTGGACATGGAGAGTATGTGGGACTCGCCTTCCAAGTGAAACAGAACCACAGGGCCATTACTCTTAAACATGGGTAGGTTTGGGTGCACGCTGATTTGGCCCTACTATGCGAAAGCTGAAACAAAGGCAGAGTAGTTTGGAAGGATCAAGGCCAGTCAGAAATCGGTCGCCAAAATCCTAGTAAAAGCAATGGTGCCTGCACCGTGATCACCTCCCCCAACTTGGCGGGAAACGGTGTGGCACAAAGTGTGGGGCTCCTCCCCTCCCCCACTTTCCCCTGGGGCACCTGTGTGCCCTGCTTGCCTCGTAGCCCTCCTCACTTATCCCCATTTTCCGTGAGTCCTTTCATGTCTGCCTGTCTGCTGCTCATCCACAACCCCTGTGTTCCCGTCAACATTCCATGTTTATGTTTCACCTTCTCTGCCCAGCTTTGAACAAAACTTTGTAAAGCAGCAAAGATCAAAGGTGCTTGCATTTTTCTTCTTTCCTCCTCTCGGAGGTGTGTGTGTGTGTTTGTACATGCGTGTTCATGTATGGACGTATGTGTGTGTGTTTTTATCCCAAACCATAACAGTAGGGGAAAGATAAGCTTGGGATTATTTTCAGCTGCTCATGGAGCTGGCATCTACACCATAATGAAATGCTTGCATGTAAATCACAATCCATATCTTAATGTAGGAAGATACACAAAAGTTTGTTAATTTTGCCTCTTTTTAGAAGAAGTCCGAAAAGTTGAGGATCTGGTTGAAAGAGTCCAGGAGAATGAAGGCAAACATTCAAGGCAAGCTGTATCCATCAACAAAACCCTGACTGAAGGGAGAGGTAATGTTCTTGGTAAGACTTTTAATGTGGAAACAAACCCCATTGCTTCAAGGAAAATGTCCTATAAATGTGGCTCATGTGAAAAGAGTTTGAAGTCCGTTTCAGAATATATTAGTAGCGATGGCAGCTATGCAAGAATGAAGCCTGATGAATGTGGTGCGTGTGGGAAATCGCTTCCCCACGTGAAGCTTGAGAAAACTCATCCAGGAGATGAATCTTACGAATTTAATCAAAGTACAGAAGCTTGTAGTCTAAATGAAGAAAATATTTATCAGAACATTCATATTTTGGAGAAACCTTTTGAATATATTGGATGCCAGAAAGCCTTTCAGAAGGATCCAGTTTTTGTTAATCATATGGAGGAGAAGCCCTACAAGTGGAATGAATCCGAAATAGCCTTTCTCCAGATGTCCAGCCTCGGGGCACACCAGAGGTCTCACATGGAAATGAAGCCCTATGAATGCAGTGCATGTGGGAAATCCTTCTGTAAGAAGTCCAAGTTCATCATACATCAGAGGACTCACACGGGAGAGAAACCTTATGAATGTAATCAGTGTGGGAAATCCTTCTGCCAGAAGGGAACCCTCACCGTCCATCAGCGCACACACACTGGGGAGAAGCCCTATGAATGTAACGAATGTGGGAAAACCTTCTACCAGAAGTTGCACCTCATTCAGCATCAGAGAACTCACTCAGGAGAGAAGCCCTACGAATGTAGTTACTGTGGAAAATCCTTCTGCCAGAAAACCCATCTCACACAACACCAGAGAACGCATTCAGGAGAGAGACCCTATGTCTGTCACGACTGTGGGAAAACCTTCTCCCAGAAGTCAGCACTGAACGACCACCAGAAGATTCACACGGGTGTGAAACTCTATAAGTGTAACGAGTGTGGGAAGTGCTTCTGCCGCAAGTCCACTCTTACCACACACCAGCGCACACACACTGGCGAGAAGCCCTACGAATGTAACGAGTGCGGGAAGTTCTTCTCTCGGCTGTCCTATCTCACCGTGCACTACAGGACTCACTCGGGAGAGAAGCCCTACGAGTGTACCGAGTGCGGGAAGACCTTCTACCTGAACTCCGCCCTCATGCGGCACCAGCGGGTGCACACGGGCGAGAAGCCCTACGAATGTACTGAGTGCGGGAAGCTCTTCTCCCAGCTGTCGTACCTCACCATCCACCACAGGACTCACTCAGGAGTGAAGCCCTACGAATGTAACGAGTGCGGGAAGACCTTCTACCAGAACTCGGCCCTTTGCAGGCACCGGAGGATCCACAAAGGAGAGAAGCCCTACGAGTGTTACATATGTGGGAAGTTCTTCTCTCAGATGTCGTACCTCACCATCCACCACCGCATCCACTCGGGAGAGAAGCCGTACGAATGTAACGAGTGTGGGAAAACTTTCTGCCAGAATTCAGCCCTTAATAGACATCAGAGGACACACACTGGAGAGAAAGCCTACGAGTGTTACGAATGTGGGAAGTTCTTCTCGCAGATGTCCTATCTCACCATCCACCACCGCATCCACTCGGGAGAGAAGCCCTTTGAATGTAACGAATGTGGAAAAGCCTTCTCTCGGATGTCCTACCTCACCGTGCACTACAGGACTCATTCCGGAGAGAAGCCCTACGAATGTAACGAGTGTGGGAAAAAATTCTACCACAAGTCCGCCTTCAATAGCCACCAGCGAATTCACAGGAGAGGGAGCGTGAACGTACTTGACGTGGGAAGGCTTCTCTGAAGCCCGAGAACCCTCTCAGTGTGGTGAGGGGGCAGCTCCTGCCGTGTCCGTCAGAGCTCATGCAAGTGATGCGTACGAATGAATCTTTGTGTTAGTCAGACTTGAAATCTGAGAGTTCACAGGGTAGAGACCACAGTCGTAACAAGACCACCGGACTCGTCGCATACCAGACTATACGGGGGTAACCGTTTATAAATATTTAGAACGTGTGTGAACTTCACCATGAACTCAAACTGTTTTACGTATCAGGGAATTCATACCAAGGGAAAATCTCTCAATTTAAGGAAGGTGGAAAACATACTCCTTTGGAAATTATTAATATTAAATGTTGTTTCTGATGTAGTACCAACCTCCCTGGGACTTGAATAGCTGTTGTGAGTATAGATACTTGTGTAAATATAAATTGTCAAATCAGCAGGTAGCAATCAAGATCGCAGCATTGCAACCTGACACTCACACGTGAGTGTTCCTGGGAATGTAGGACTTAATATTTTTGAGGAGTTTTTGGTCTATTCACTTGTTTTTAGGATACTACATTACAGGCATTGTATGTTCATTTAAATCATGATGGAAAAGCCATTGTATCTTTAGTAGAATAATTTGCAAGACATGGTAAGATTATCCATTTTAAGCTGTGCCACCATGTCAGTGCCCCAATACTGTGGCTGGACTCCCTTCCGATCGTGTGCGCGGTAAGCGGCTTCTCCTGCTCTTCCCTTCGCTGGCAATGAGCTCAGTCGTCTGTATAGAACCTAATGTTTTTGTAATGTGTTCAACCTTATCTGAGTCAGCAAGAGATCGAAATCTATGCATAAAATCGAAAACCATATAGATAGTTTTGAGTTGTTAATGCCAGAAGTTTCCAGTAGTAAGTTTTCTATAGCACTCGTTGCACTCTATACAGTTAAACAGAAGGACTTAAAATATTTCCATTTGTACTAATTTTTTTCCATCTATTTTATATATTTTTTTAATTTGGATGCCTACATAAGTGTAAGTGTGCAGAGCACACATAGTGTGTAACATAGGAATTATCTGTATTTTTATTTGATACAATAGTGTTTTTAAATATCGTATTCTACTCCTTCCTGAATGCATGAAGAACTCTTCATACGGGTTTGTGGCAGACATTGGTGAACAGCGCTAGTCACTCGTTCCCTATTGTATGCTGGCAGAACTTGGGTATCCATTCCTCCCCATGGAATGAGGGATAAATCCTGACTAGTTTCAATTCATGAGAATCCTTTTCTCATTGCCAGCCATTGGTTTAGAGTGGTCACAGGACCCAGTTCTGTGCAGGTGAACAGCGGAGGTATTGGACAGGTTATCTCTGGAAACCATTCCTTCATAGATTCAAGGAGTGAATCATGCAGGGTGAAGTAGAATCTTCTGCGGAATGCTGCCTTCTCTGCATGGGATGCCTGGTTGTGTCTTTCAAATGTGGATTATAATTTGAGCATGGCCGAGCAGAAAGATTGGAAGGACCTGGGACCTGGACAATGATATTGAGCCACTGAACCAACCAGCCATGTAGCTGGGCCACCTCTGGACTGTCTCTTCTAGAGTAGACTAAATTTACTGTTAAGCCAGTTATTTCAGTTGCTCTGTTAGCCATAACTGAAGATACAAAGTTATACCTTTGTAGGAATTATGCAATTGAGAAGTGGACTTTAGGGAAATCATCTATTTAGAAGCAAATACTGATAGAGAGCTTTATCTTAACTTTCCATAAATTTGGATGTAAATAGTTTGAGCACTACAAATCGACTTGAAACAATTAAATGTATATGTTTCCTTGAATTGTTACATCATTGACACTGATACAGTGTCAGATAGATCTTCCTTTTTTACAGTGCATGACAGATTTTGTTGAGGTTGATTTATGTTATCCATGGATCATTGCTATAGTGTGAGTTTGCAGTATAGCTGTGGAAGATAAGGACCTTTGCCAGGTGGCCTCTATTTGAATAATTGACCCCTAACCCCTGAGATGAAATGCCATATTTTTCATGTATTTCAGTCACTCATGGCACCTGTTTTTGTTGCTTAGCACTTTCCCTCCATATTCTTCCAGACGATCGTGAGTACGCTACATAGCAGGAATGAGAGGTCTGGTAGGTTGTATAGTTTTTTTGTAGGGAAATATACTCATGTGTATTTGTGGAAATGATACCCACAAAGATTTCCAACAGTAGTTTGTCATTATAGCTTTAAATCCACAGTATGCATTTTAAGTAAAATATTCAAAAAGTTTCGTCTTCTCCTATGGAGTGCCTGTGCATAAAAGGGCCTGGTACATGTAGCTGGTCCCTAACTGCCTCTCTGGTGGTGGAGTAGTGTGATCTGTTCGGTTTCAAACATGTCCGTGTTCTCATATTATCACATCTCTGAAAGTAAGATCAGTGGCATGTTCTTTAATGCCACTGTTTTTTTCTTCCTTAGAGGCATGTGAAATAATGTAATTTGTCTCAGACTTGATGGAATACACTATCTGAAAAGTTTTTCACTGTTCCTGGCAAGTGTGTAAGGTAACACAGGCCCGAGTTCATGAACAACAGCACTAGAGGGACTTCAGCCTCCCTTTCCTACAGCAAGGACCAAACATGGGCCTGGGGCAGAGCAGGAGTTCCTGTGTTGTACACAGTGACCTCATAATTTGGGGTGTGACCAGATCATGAACTCTGAGAGGGGTTTTCAGGGGCCGAGCAGAAGGAAGGCCCTTCCTGGCAGGTGGGCATGTGACATTCCCCCAATATTTTCTTTCATCCTTGAGTCAGTGAAATGGTGGCTCATCGACTGCTTCTCACTTAGGTCAAAACAAAGATGTGGTTTTAACACCAGGGCTCTGTCCCCTCGGAGGCCCCAGAGCCACCTGCTGCTTTGTCCCACGTCAGGACGCCTGGCTGCACTGCCCGGTTGGGCTCCCCAGAGAAGACCGTACAGTCCCCAGACCACAGCCAGATAACTGCTAGCATTATAGGATGCCTGCACTTAAACAAAACAAGGAAGTTCCTTTTCCTTCTCATCACAGAGAGGACTTCATCACAAATCGTTTTTCCTATCCCTGAATTTAAAGTCTGTGATTCCTGCCAAACTGATGAAACTAGCATGGGCTGCTGACTCGTTTCCTGAGTCCGACTCTGGGTTGCCGTGGAAGCCTGAGCAGGTCCCAGGTCCAGGGACCGCAGGGGGTTCCCTGGGGGCAGCTGGCTCTGGGCAGGGAGGTGTGAGCAGCCAGACGCAGTAGGGAGGCAGGGGCTGAAGGGAACTCAGGGACTATCATCTTTTTCTACGCTACACTGCTCTCTGCTGTAGTGTCCCAAGCACAATACTGCCCGCCACGGTCCTTGGTGAGACAGAAGGATGCATCAGCTCCATCCAGCTGAGGGGCGGGGTGGACGCAACAGACACAGTGAGAGCTGGCACATCCCTCCTCCCTCCACAGTCACGTCATTACAGTAAGTGGGCAGGGTTTTCTGGATGCAGGAGGACCTTTTGGTGATCATGTAACGTGCCGAGAGGGGTCCCTCCTAGCTGGAGGCGGGCTTTCTCTTCTAGAACACATCTGTGGAGGCCGCCCTGAGGAGCAGGAATGGGGTTAGATCTTCACCCAGCTACTTCCATCAGCCAAGATTTGCAGATAACTCAGCAAGAAAAAATGCTGCAAGAAGAACCTGTAAGGCGTTTACCAAGGGCACACCATACGTCTCCACCACTGGCAGGCTTAATGGGATGTGGAAATCCAGATTTCAAAACGGTATTACTAGACCTCCTTCAAGAAAAGTATATTGGTTATATGACGCAGGAACAGTTACCCCAAAAGAGGTGGGAAGGAGAAAGGGCACCAACAATCAGCATGAAGTAAATATTTCACTAGACGGGTTTAACTGCAGAGTGGACGCAGCCAGAAAGCCAGTTAGTGGGCTGTGTGATAACAGCAAAATGATTTTGCCCTGGATACCAGGAAGAAAGATGCAATGTGAAAAATAAAACACTGAGACAGTATGCTATACATAATACCCGTATCCTGGGGTTCTCAAAAAGACAAGATGGGGAGAAAATCCATTAATTAAAAATTTCTCAGAATTAAAAAAGAATGAAATTGAGAGTTTTTTGATGCCAAATGGAAAGATGCAGAAAATCTCAGGTCTGTAAAGCAAAACATTGGTTTAACCTATGTCAAGACCAATAACCAAAATAGATGAGATCCAGTAAAGTGGCAAGAAAAGAGCAGCACATCCACAAGAAGTGGTGCTTAGAGTTATCAGCCATTAGAATGCATGAGTTAAAACAAGTTACACTGATCAGAATGGAAAAAACAGCAATGTATAATAACTGGTAAGGATGTGAATGGTGGTTGGTAATAATTGTAGCAGTGGATAAACCAATCTGGAAATACCTTTTAAAATTCATGTGTGTGGGGGCAGTTGGGAGGCTCAGTCAGTTGAGCATCGACTCTTGATTTCAGCTCAGGTCACGATCTCATGGTTTGTGAGTTGGAGCCCTGCATCAGGCTCTGCACTGACAGCCCCTCCCCCACTTGCGCGCACACACTCTCTGTGCAGCTAACAAAGTTATGGAACTTTTCTCTCTCTCAAATAAACATTTAGTAAAAATAAAAATCTTTAAAATTGATGCGTGTGCCTTCTCATGCAGTGGCACTGCTGATACGCTCTCTATCCCCGAGATGCGTACACAGGGAGTTCCGTCAACGGGAGATGTCCCAGGTCACGGGGGAGGTAAGTAAAAAGCAGATCAAGCAGTGGCATGCATAGCACACTTGATAAAACATGGATATGAGTTTTTAAAATGGAACGGGGTTTCTGTAACTAAATATTTGTTAACGTCACACACACCACACACATACTGATCCCTACAAACGTTACAGTGGAATGTGCTTAAGGTCATGAATTGACCGTGTGAATGGCTCTACAAAAGGGAACAGAATCGGTTTGAAATGAAGAGAAAAATCAGGCACAGAATGGCCTCCACATAGAAACCAAGACTGAAAATAAATGTCTTGAACTGAGTGCTTTAACACTATTTCCTGGGGCTCCTCCAGAAACGCTAAAACACAAAAATTAAAGGACCTGAGAAGTGTTTTATGCTGTCCAGTTTCAGCCAGTTTCATGGCCCAGATGCCAAAATGACATCTGTGTCTTTTCTGGCAACTTCAAGTCAACTTCCAATAAAGTGCTCATGGCTGCTCCATTGGTTGGTCCCTCTGCACTGTAACTTTTTTTTTTAAGTAGGCTCCGTGCCCAAGTGGGGCTTGAACTCACAACCCTGAGATCAAGAGTAGCACACCTTACTGAGCAACTGGTGTCCCAGTCACTCTACTTTTCAACGTCCTTCCTAGGATGAAGGAGCCCCAGCAGAGAGTATCTGCATCATGTCACAGAGGTCATTTCATGGGACAGACTGCACTGCTCAGGCACCATGGTGCGCCCTTCCACCCAGTCCAGCTGCGGCCTCCCTGTAGATCTGAATCCCCAGCTTCGCCCAGCTGTGGCCCGGTGACTGACTTTAGGTCCGTGGGATGTGAGCTGGGGACTGTGTCATCTTCTGAGTCACACAGAGGACTCTTGTTCTCCACTGCCTCTTCCTCTGTCCCTTGGCTGTGACAGTGCCATGGTGACAAGGGTAACACTTGAGGGCAGGGCTCAGCCAGCTGGGCCTGGGAACGGCCAGGTGGGAACACTTCAGGCTTGTGGGCACGGCCTCGCTGTGTGACAGCGCACACACAGCCTATGGGGGTGGCCTGGCCATGTCCCAGTAAACCTTCATGTACGGACACACATTTCTATTTCATAGAATTTCACATGCCATAAAATATTACTTTGAGTTTTTAAAAAAAACTACTGACAAATGTAAAACCCAGTCTTGGCTTACAGGCTGCAGCAAAAGTAGTGGGCCAGATGTGGCCCATGACCTGTACCTTGCTGACTCCTTTAGGGGAAGGAAGCGTCACAAGATAAAGGGGACCCTTTTCTGTGGAGAACACCCCGCACCGGGGCTAGCATAGCTCCCTGGACTGTCTGCCTGGCAGTTTAGAATTGTACATGCGATCGCAATCTTCTGTCTTAGCAACCAACCCAACACCGATATAGAGTCAGCCAATAAAAAAACGAACCACGGTCATTTCTAAACTGCAACCTATGTGTTCTTCCCAAACCCAGTGGTAGAGCAGGGACTTAACTCACAGGCAGCAAGTAAGGGGCGGCCCGCTGCAACCCCCTGTAATATAACAAGAGTGCTAGCACAATCAGTGGCAATCCTAATAAAAGATGCTGTTAAACTCCTAATAAAATATGCAGTATCTCTATCTTAAAAATAGTGTGTGCTCAGGTCTTGATTTCTAAATATTACTCTTTAGAGTAATAGTTTGTTCCAAGGCTGATTTGGAAAAATAAATGCACAGAACATTTATCTGTACTAGCAAACGGATGCTCAGGAACTGATCAGAAGGTATGGCAGCAAGGAGGGAAATGGAGGGCCATGCCCACCCCCACCCCCGCCAAGAAGGAATGACTGAGGAGCTGGCACCTTCTGCAGCACTCTAGAACCTGGTCCAAAACTTCCAAGCATGAGGGGAGGCTTGGTGAGGGAGGGGTGCAGCCATGCAACCAGAGAGCTGACTCTCCTGCCCACCCACCATCCCCTGCCACCTGCACCTCAGATCAGCTGCCAAATGGGTAACAGCCTGTGTTCCAGACTGGGGCGGGGGGGGGGGTATAATTACAGACCTTGTTCTCAAACAGCTGCAGACCGTGGTGTGTAGGAGGGTTTTGAGGAGCATCCCCTTGTTTCCTGGACCCACACCGGTCACGGGCCTGGGCAGCCTCCCAAACCACTCCTGCCGAAAGCATTTAAAGGCACCAGTCCTGGCTGTAGCCAGTGCGGGGAGGAATGAGTTAAAGTGAGCACCAAACTGAGACACCTGGGAAGGAAGAGGCTGAAAAAGAAGAGATGTGTGGGAATAAGGGCTCCTACATGCGCCCCAGGAAATGACATGTGCCCAGGAAGGGACACAGGCTTAGAAAAGGCCGAGAAGTCCCCAGGCTCTCGCCGTGGATGGGCCTGAGGGCTCCACAGAAACTGTAAGTGAAGGCGCGCCTGATAAAGAGATGGTCTGCAAAGGCTGGGAGGGCGCTCTTTCCTTTCCCCCACCTCTTTTTTTAATTCTTTTTCCAGCTCCAGGTTGTTTTAAGGAAACTCTTGAGAAAACACACCTGAGTTAATGGATCAGAGGACAGTGGCTGCACATGGCAAAGAATACATACCTACTGAAACAGAAAAGTCAGTAAAAAGAGCACACACACACACACACACACACACACACACAAGAAACAGCAAAAACTCTGGGGTGAGGAGAAAATCTGATTTCCAGAGTTGCCACAGTATATTTAAAATGTCCAGTTTTGGGGCACCTGGGTGGTTCAGTTGGTTAAGCATCCGAATTAGGCTCAGTCCAAATTAGGCTCAGGTCATGACCTTGTGGTTCATGGGTTCAAGCCCTGCATCAGGAGAGCCTGCTTAGGATTCTCTCGCTCGCTCGCTCTCTCGCTCTCGCGCTCTCTCTCTCTCACTTGCTCTCTCTCTCTACTCCTGCTCTGCATTTCTTTCTCAAAAATGAACATTAAAGTCCAGTTTTCAGCAAATAATTATAAAACATGCAAAGAAATAAAGTGTGGCCTACTCAAAGGAACAAGAAATTAACAAGTGTCACCACGAGTGCTACATCTCTGGCCACTGGGGATGGTCCCAGCCAGCTGGATCAAGAGCGTGCCACTCTTGAGACTAAATTCAAACACAAACTCAATCAGAACCCCCAATGCTTGGGAGAGGAGCCTGGTAAGTCCACTTGGGCAGCTGTCTCTAAGAAGTAATGTGGAAAAAGCCAAGTGAAATTTGAAAAATAAAATGAAGAAAAACGTGCTTTTCAATATGTGGCAAAACATTACAGAGATGGAACAGTGAGAACACGGTTTCGTTCAGCACAGTTCTAAGAGAGGTCTGCACGACAGAGACAAGCCCAGAACCAGAGGACTTACAAGCTAGGAGTTCGGACTGACTGCAAACAGGGGAAAACCCAACACAACCGAGCGGCTGGCAGCTCCGCCATCCAAACCAGCCAATGCCGCCTACCAGCTCCACCAAAGCCCAAGCGGGAGCCCCCTCCACTCTCTCGGGTCTTAGATGAAGCGTCCATCCCAGGAACAACTAAACACTAAACTGGGCCCGAAGGGCAGGTGCTGTGACTGGCCCGCCAGGGTTTAACCGACTGAGCCACCCAGGCGCCCACTGGCCCGCCAGGGAATGTGCTGGCTCTGGGGTATCAGTTTCCCTTTCTGGAAGGATGTGGGGAAGAGCACTGAGCAGACAAAAGGGAAAACAACTGCAAATAATCATTTAATCCATGATAAAGACAGTATTTCAATCCAGGGACAAAATGACGAATGGTGTAAAGACAACTAGCAATTCATCAGGAAAAAAGAATCAGACACATCAAGCTACACCTTGTCAAGAAAAATGGAAACAGGCCAGTGAATGATTCATTTTCTTAAAGATTGTTTCACATAAAGAGAAAGAATACTTAATATGTAACGGGGTTGCAAAAAGACATTTCCTGTGCTCTATTTCTTTTAGACAAGAAATAACAGTACTTCAGCTTCGCGTGGAAATTTACAGGGCACAGGGCAGTCACTGAATCATTTTCTCAAAAGAAATCGTTCTTGCTCCCAAATTCCTGTATCTAATACTTCTGAATTATAGAATTTAAAATAATGTATACCTCTGCAATGTTCGGAAGCCTTACAGCTCCAAGGAACAGAAAAATCTCAGCTCCGACAGGTGTAAAGAACGTTAATGACCTCCATCTTCCAGGTAGAGCGGCTTCCAAGCTGGTGAGCTCCCCACTCGGTGTGCTCCTTGTCCGAAGCTCTGCCCTCCCTCAGCTCACGACCCTGCCTTCCAGCCCTGGGCCACAAGATGCGATCAACAGGTTTCCAGATGGACAATGCCGTTCTGCTCCTGATGCTTCATCAGTGAAGAATCACCCTGAATACTTCCCTAAACATCCCGTTGGCCAGTGCTTGGTCATACTCTCAGCCCCAAACCACCTCTGGTGAGGGACGGAAACCAGGCCAGGAGACAAGGATCAAGGCACCATCTCCCGTGTCCTGTTACGCGCGTGGCCCCTGGGCCCCTCACACATGGGCTCTGTCACTGTACGTCTGCAGGCACCCCCTGCCCCTCCGGATCCTGTCAGGAATAGGAAAAAGAAGGATATTTTCTATACACGCCTATTTTCAGTGCAACAAGCACTCTGTTTTGCGAACAGAGCTGCACCGTGCCTTTGCACACTTAGTGGTCGTGTTTTTATTAAATCAGCTAAACCCAAGACAGGCAAACACTTTTTTTAAGGCATTGTTTGGCTTCTTTATTGAAGAGCAGACCCGTAACAATGGGCGTCACTATTTTAAATACCAAAAAGAGAGCGAGAGAATAAATTAGTGAGGTATGGTTTCCAAAAGGTTTAACAAATATTTTCAGAGCTCTGTTGAGAAAAGTAGAGTGAACACCCATGTCCCGACCACTGTTCAACACTCGCTAAGACCTTGCTACTTCCTGCTTCATCTACTTATGTACCCATTTTTTCCCTGAACCACTTAAACGCTGCAGACATCGTGACAGTTCACCTTTCTGTTCCACGTGGTGTCCCAGAAAGACTCCCATCCATAACCACCATTATCTCACTTCAGAAAAGTAACCAATTCTGTAATATTATCGAATACCATTCCACATTTAAATTCCTCTCAATGCCTCTAAAGTACCTATGTGGATGTCTCCTGGAGCTGGGAGTTGTGGGGACCCAAGCAGGGATCATGCACCACATCTGATTATGCCTCGTTAGTCTCTTTGGATTGAAAGAGTCCCCCACTCCCCTCCGCGACCCACCCCCCGGCCCTTTCTCTCCTTTTAAAAATGACATTGACTTTTAAAGAGACCAGGTCAGTTGCCTTGGTGAATGCCCACAATTGATTTATCTATTAAGCTGTTCCTCTCTCTTTTGTATTTTCTGTAAACTAAAAGACGAAACACTTGAGGGTCATATCAAATACCCTGGCAAGACTGATGCAGTGCAACATACATACCTCACACTGCGTCTCAGCAAGGGGCACCCCGTCACTGCTGCTGACGGTGCTGCATTTTATCCCTAGTGAATAGGGGACAGTTAATCATTCCATTGTAAAGATTACCTTTTCCAGGGTCAGTGAGGAAGATGTCTGTGGGACATTTCTCTGGGACTGCACCAACTCCCAGTTTCCTTTGCGCTGAACGATCCTGGCATCCACTGTCCACCTTTGCCCAGATGCCCTAAGGGTTGCATGTTAGCGACTTTTCAAATCCTATCATTCCTTCTACATGTATTAGCAGATACTTTCCTGTAACTGTCAGCCTTTCCACAATGGGTCCCACTAAAAGGACAGGGTGAAAATTCTTTCCTGCTAATTACAGAGTAAAGAGATTGGGCAAGATTCGTCTCCAACAGTGGAAATGAGCTCAAGCCCCTTTCTCTTTTTTGTACTGCTGTGCACACAGGTTTTTTTTGTTTATTCAAATGTTGCCGTCAGTTTTAGTTGTTCCATCTGATCATCAAATCACCCAAATTTGGCCAGGGAGAAACCCTACAAGCTAGCTTCCGGGACTCTGACATCTCCCCATTAATCTTTGAATATTTCTTCGCTTCCTGACACACTACGTCCCAGCCGCACCCTGGACTTCAGGGCCCAGATACAGAACCAGCTGTCCCTCGGGGGAGTCCTGGTTCCTCATGTGGAAAATGCTGGCACTGAATCTGCTCATGGAGGGGAGGGGAGGGTGCCACAGTTTCCCAACCCTCAGTGGACACAGCTAAGAGATATATATGACTTTTAAAAAGCAATGAGCAACACTTTCAGTTTATATTTCTCATTATAGTAAGGTTTACATAAATTCTTTTTTATGGTCATCTCTTCTCTTAAACTGGGAGTTTTGCCTCCTGGTACCTCCAACAGTTTCCTCTTGCCTTATCTTACAATATGCAAAACTGGATCCAAAATAACATCAGTATTACTAATAAAATTAATGAGCGATGTTGATAATTTTCTGCAGGTCTTTGTCCTTAACATAATCCCATTGAAGACACACAGTCATAATCCTGCATTCAAAAGTTTCTTGTAAAAATTATTTTCTTTGTGATTATCAATTTGATATAAGAACTGATGTCTGTCTTCAATTTCAAAATGCTTTTATTTTCTATTTTTGAATATGTAAATAATTTTTTACATTTGTTCAAAATTCAAAATTTCATAAAAGGGTGTAACAAAAGAAATGTGCTTCCATCCCTGACTCTACCCTGTTCACTCCTGCCTCCAGAGGAATTCATTTTTATTAGTTTATAGTTTATCCTTCTAGTATTTCTCTTTGCAAAAATAAACATGCGTGTGTGTGTGTGTGTTACTTCCTGACTCTCACACTGAATGCAGCCTGACAGCACTTCAAATATGTCAAACGTCTCACTTACAATGCATACTGTACTATAAAATACAAAAACACACTGAGGGCATTTAGCATCAGAAACCTGTTGTGATAATTATTAAGCCATGGGGAAATCCTTCCTACTGATACCTATTTCAACATCTGTGACATAAACCAAACGTATATCACATGTGTACGCTGCATACAACATACCTAAGCCATCATCGCTTGGGCCCCTCAGGTGTCTCGTGCTGTCAGCAGCTTCCATGTGTTTTTCCGAAGGCCTCATACTCCCACAAGGAGCATCTTCAAAATCTGGTACCACGTTGGAATCATGAGTTCTGCTACTACGTTATCTCTAGAGAAAACAATGTATCCACATTTCCAAACTGATAGATTTCCCTCAATACTAATTACTTCCTTATATAGAGTTTGATCTTTTTCCTCAAAAGCTTTCCTGTATGTAAAGCGTTTATATTTTTCCACTCCAGTACCAATCACCTGGTCATCAGTAAGCTGTAACTCAGTAAATGCTTTTACATTTTTGTTGCACTCTGTGATTTTAGCCCTGTGACTGAGTTCTCTGAGACATATATTAGATTCATAGGTGGACATTAATTTACAGGACTCCTTAGGGCTCTCTCTCTCTCCATGTAAGTTCTCTGATATTTAATACAGTATGACACCGATACCTCCCCAACATTCATTCCAGAGAGAGCCCACCAACCCCTACCTCATTGTCTTCTGATGCTGATTAAAGACTAACTTTCCTGAGAAGGAGGAGATCTCCCTGTTATTACAGTCATAAGGTTTCTCTCATGGGTTCTCTTCATGTCACAAAACTTGACTTCATTCAGGAGGATTTTCCATATCTGTTGCATCTTAGGGTATCTCTCTTGTGTGAATTACCTGATGTTTTGTGAGAGTCAACTTCTTGCAGAAGGACTTGCCACATTTGCTACATTCATAGGGCTTCTCCCCTGTGTGTGTGTGCTGGTGAACCGTGAGTGTTGACTTCATACAGAAGGACTTCCCACATCTCTTACATTCATAGGGCTTCTCCCCTGCGTGAGTTCTCTCATGATTAATGAGGTTTGACTTCACATAAAAAGTTTTCCCACATTCCCTACATTCAAAGGGGTTCTTCCCTGTGTGAGTTCTCTGATGGACAGTGAGGTGTGATTTCATACAGAAAGATTTCTCACATTCGTTGCATTTGTAAGGTTTCTCTTCTGTGTGAGTTCTCTGATGTATGGTTAAGGTGGACTTATAACAGAAGGATTTCCCACATTTGTTACATTCATGGGGCTTCTCCCCAGTGTGTGTTCTCTGGTGTTCAATGAGGTATGACTTCTGGAAGAAGGTTTTTTTACATTCCTTACATTCAAAGGGTTTCTCCCCTGTGTGTGTTCGCTGATGTTTAGTGAGGTGTGACTTCTGGAAGAAGGTTTTCCCCCATTCTTTACATTCGTAAGGTTTTTCCCCTGTGTATATTCTCTGGTGTTGACTGAGGGCTGACTTCATATAGAAGGATTTCCCACACTCATTACATTTATAGGGTTTCTCGCCTGTGTGAGTTCTCTGGTGTACAGTTAAAGTTGACTTATGCCGAAAGGTCTTCTGACATTTGTTACATTCATAGGGTTTCTCTTCTGAATGTGTCCTCTGATGATCGGTGAGATTGGACTTCATGGAAAATGCTTTCCCACATTCACTAGATACATGGGGTTTCTTTCCTGTGTGATTTCTAAGATGAATGTTAAGGAGTGACTTCACATAGAATGACTTCTCACATTCGTTACACTTAAAGGGCTTCTCTCCAGTATGAGTTCTCCGATGTATGATGAGGGTTGACTTCATATGAAAGGCCTTCCCACATTCATCACACTCATGTGGTTTCTCCCCTGTGTGAGTCTTCTGATGTTTGGTGAGGGCTGATTTTTTATAGAAAGACTTCTCACATTCATTGCATCCATAGGGTTTC
This sequence comes from Mungos mungo, assembly GCA_004023785.1. NCBI lineage: Eukaryota > Metazoa > Chordata > Mammalia > Carnivora > Herpestidae > Mungos > Mungos mungo. Next base: position 19,812 of record PISW01004355.1, read on the forward strand.
TCCCCCGAGTGGGTTCTTTGATGCACTATTAGGATGGAATTCATGGAGAAGGCTTTGCCACACTCATTACACTCATAAGGTCTCAAACCAGTGTGAATTTTCTGATGTTTAGTGAGGTTTGACTTCACACAGAAGGTTTTCCCACATTCTTTACACTCATAGGGTTTCTTCCCTGTATAGGATACTTGACGGATAATCAGGGCTGATTTATAGCAGAAAGATTTCCCACAATCTGCACATTTATAGGGTTTCTCTTCCGTATGCTTCCCCTGGTGTACATGCAGGGCTGACTTATAGTAGAAAGATTTCTCACATTCATTACACCCATAGGGTCTCTCCCCTGTGTGTGTTCTCTGATGGTCAGCAAACTGTGACTTCTGTAAGGAAGTTTTCCCACACTCATTGCATTTGAAAGGTTTCTCCCCAGAATGTGTTTTCTGCTGTTTAGTTAAGTTCGATTTCACACAGAAAGATTTCCCACATTCCTTACACCCATAGGGTCTCTCCCCTGTGTGAGTCCTCTGATGATGACTGAAGTTTGATTTTGTGTAGAAGGATTTCCCACACTCAGCACACTGATAGGGCCTCTCTCCTGTGTGAACCCTCTGGTGGACTTTGAGGGCGGAGCTATGACAAAAAGACTTCTTGCACTCACTGCACACGTACAGCCTCCTTTCTGCCCGTGTCCTCTGCTGGCCAGGAGGGGCCAGCTGCATGGCGATTGTGTCGCACTCGCTGGGCTTCTCTCCTGGGTGAGATCCTGGAGGGTCCACGGGTTGTGATTTCTGAAAACTTTTCCCTCATTTACTACTTTCATATGGTTTTTCTCCTGTGTGTGTCTTCAGGTGTTGAGTCAGGTGAGACTCCTGGTAAAAACACTTCCTGCAGTGACTACTTTCAAAGTTTTTCTCTCCTGTGTGAGTTTCAGGAGGTTGAGTGAGATGGGACTTCTTGCTGAAGTTATTCTCATTTTCATTAGATTCATGGGTTTTCTCATCCACATTAACTTTATGATGTTTTGAGAGGGTTGACTTCTCACACTCTTTGACCTCAAAGTGACTCTTTGTTGTGTGAGTTTCCTGAAGGACTTGGTGGGCTGACTCGTAACTGGTATTGCCCCTGTGTTCTGTACAATCAGGGAATTTCTCTTCTATTTGAGCCCTCGTAGGTGTAATGATGGCTGCCTTATTAAGAAAGGTTTCTCTACAGTCCTCATCTTCAAAAAGTGGTCCCAAAGTTTGAATTTTGTGTTGCTCAGTGAGGTCCTCAGTTTGACTTAGGGATTTCCCATCTTTGCTATGTTCATCAGATTTCTTTCCAGTAGGAGTATTTTCTTGATTATTATCAAAAAGAAACTTCTCATGTGCAGTAATTTCTTCAGAATTCTTATTTGAATGATTTTTATCACTAGTAACTGATTCTGAAACATTCTTCAAACTCTTTCCACATGAGTTATGCTCACAGGGTGTTTTTCTGAAAACATTATCATTCTTCTTAGTCAGAGTTTTTTTGTTGATTAGTGAAACTCGCCACATGTGTTTGTGTTCTTTTTCCTGGCTTCTGTCTATAAGGTCATAAATAAGAAAAGTTAAGTCCACTTTAAAGATGTTAACACTTTCCTATGATTACCAAGGTCAAGATAATTAACACATCCATCACCTTAAGTAGTTAACACAGGGAGATTGTGTGAGGGGTGGGAGAGAATGGTCAACATCTACTCCCAACAACTTTACGCTGTTCTTACCGTCTTAGTAACTACACAGTCCTCAGGCTGTGCATCACATTCCCAGAACTTGAAGTAAGTCATTTGTAAGAGAAGAAAAAAAAATCAAGCTGATCTAAGACAACCATAATAGCATCCAGTGCTAAAAGCAGTGGAGAAAGAATGACAAAATCCTTCAAGACTAAAAGTAAATCCCAATAACTTCATATGTAGACAAAATGGCACTCAGGTGAAGTAACACCAGTGAGTCTGAACATGCAATAATGCAGGGAAATATTGTTCTCATGAATTCTTAAAGAACCTACTAGAAAATGAACATCAATCAAGAAATAGTAGGGGCACCTTGGTGGCTCAGTCAACTAAGCGTCCAACTATGGTTCAGGTTATGATCTCATGATTCATGAGTTCGAGCCCCGTGTCGGGCTCTGTGCTGACAACTCAGAGCCTGGAGCCTGTTTTGGGTTCTGTGTCTCCCTTTCTCTCTATCCCAACCCTGCTTGTGCTCTGCCTCTCTCAAACCTGTACACATGTTTTAAAAAATTATTTTTTTTAAAAATGGTAAAATGTAGGGGTACTTGGGTGGCTCAGTCAGTTGAGTGTCCAGCTCTTGATTTTTGGCTCAGGTCATGATCTCATGGTTCGTGAGATCGAACCCCATGTCAGGCTCTGTGCTGACAGTGCAGAACCTGCTTGGGATTCTCCCTCTGCCTCTCTCAGCCCCTCGCCCCTCCCCAGCTTGCTCTTTTTCTCTCTCTCTCTTAAAAAAAAAAAAGAAAAGAAAGATGGGGTGCCTGGGTGGCTCAGTCAGTTGAGCCTCTGACTTCAGCTCAGGTCATGATCTCCACGTTTGTGGGTTCGAGCTCCGTGTCGGGCTCTGTACTGACAGCTCAGAGCCTGGAGCCTGCTTCTGATTCTGTGTCTCCCTCTTTTTCTCACCCTCCCCTTCTCATGCTCTGTCTATCAAAAATAAATAAAACATTAAAAACTTAAAAACAAAAAAGAAATAATAAAATGTAATACAGCAGGAGACTGCTTCTGGGACTGATGTGTTAAACTGAGAACCAAGCCAAAAAGTAAGGCCTGGCTAAGTATGAATGGGAGAGGGGCAGAGAGAGAAGGAAACACAGAATCAGAAGCAGGCTCTAGGCTCTGAGCTGTCAGCATAGAGCCTGACACAGGGCTTGAACTCACAAACCGTGAGACCATGACCTGAGCCACAGTTGGATCCCTAACCAGGCGCCCCTCTCTGACCACCTTTTAAAAGAGCACACCCTGCTCTCTATCTCCTTTTAGCCTGCTTTAATTCTTTTCATGGGTCTTGATACCACTTGATAAGTAAATTTTTCAGTTACATTGATCTTTTCCTACTAGCTTGTAAGCTCCAAGAGCTCAGGAAAATTGTTATCTTTACTGGCACATCTCCAGCACCAACATGAGTAGCACGTAGTGTATCTGGAGAAGAATGAATGAATAAACGCACGCATGCATGCATGCATGCCTAGTGGAGAACATAAAAAGAAAATACACCATGAAAATGGAGAAAGATGAATACTAGAGAAAGAAACTGAAGATATTTAAGACGACCCAAACATGGGTTAAATACTGGGTATCGGGCAGAAAAGGACAGCAGTGGTATTTACAAGCGATGGACTGGGGCAATTCGGGTGATGAGGGCCCTGCTAGCTCACCGTTTTACTAATTCTGAAGGCCTCGGGGCCCAAAACAGAACTCCTGAGACACACACCAGTCTCAGAACCAGCCCAACGGGACCTGATTGCTGTGGGCTTCTTTCTCCATAATGACTAACTCACCTTGATCACCCTCATCTGGGGATTCTCCCCTTGATGGCCACAGCTCTTCTCCTTGTTCCAACTTGAAGATTACGTCTGGTTTGGCGAGGCAACACCCTGTGAGTGGGATACAGAGTAAAACTCCTCACTGGCGGCCCATGGAGGATGAGGGAGGTGCAGCTTCAGGAGCCACATGATAAAGGTGCCGGTGAACCTTTCATTAGGGGGAAAGAACGCATCCTTTCTATGCCCACAGGGAACATCTTTGACTCATGATATGTACACACAATATCATTAAACACTCCTTCAAGGGCCCACAAACTCTGGCAGCTCAGAACGAAGGAAAGACAGGCACGCTATGAGACACACAGCGAGCACCCCTTACCCACTGCAACCAGGTGGCTATAGTTCTCCAACATCACGTCCCGGTACAGCGTCCTCTGTGTGCCCGTCAGTTGCAGCCACTCATCCCGGGTAAAGTCCACAGTCACGTCCTTGAACGACATGGATCCCTGACCAGAGCATTTCTGTTCAAGCCAAAGAGATCAGTATTAGGTGACATGAAAGAGATAAGTGACAAATAACTCTTAACATGTTTACTCTGAGAGTTTACCACAAATCTTATATGAGTTGCCTTTTCTGTATCTCATTTTGTTTTCACTTTATGGGGTAAGGTAATATGACAGGAAAACCCAGACAGCATATTAACTTATTAATTTAAATTAAAAAACTATACTTTCAACTGTGTTCCTCAAACTGTCCCAGCCTGCCAAGAATATTAAGCTAAATCAGTTCTCTTTTTTTCCCCTGCCCTTAAGGAGCTTAAGCCTTAGCATGGAGACAAATCACATTTACAAACACTGCTCCTGCAATACGGTATTATGAGAGCTGCATGGGAATCATTTACAATTTTGTGTTAAGTAAGGGGAGAAAATATGGTTCTATTGTGCATAGTCAGGTTGGGTCTGACCTAGCAGGAGATCTTTGTTAATGAGGCACCATTATGCCTGCAGAGCCAAGGATGCAGGGCAATCACCCAGAAGGGGGCCCAGAGAACGTGGCGCAGGACTCTAAGAAGACACATTGCAGAGGGATCCATTACAGGGCGAGTCTGGTCTATTGCTGCAGTTTAGTGTCTCTAAAATGCTCCACCCCAACCCTAGCAATATATTTTTGAGCACCTCCAGTTTATTTATGTATTAATAAATAATGGGCACACCCCATCAATCCATACAATAATGATAGCCCTAATTTATCTTTTTTTTTCCCCCCTGGCTAAAAGTTAAATGACAATTGAGTGTTTCCTTCCTACTGGAGCATCCTGCCTTCTGCAGACGGGAGGTACAACACCGCAGACAGCAAGGAGCTAGTGAGGATGTACGTGAAAGCAGTCACTGTCACAGCTGAAATGTTTACAGTCAAACACAAGGCAGATCTCAAATAAAAATCCTCCAAAAACTCAACTTCAAAACTTAACCAGGAAAAGAAGAAATTAAACCCAAACCCCGCTGAAAGAAATGATAAAACCAGAACAGAAATAAACAAAATAGAAAAACAACAGGTAAAATGAAAATAAAAGCCAGTTTTCTGAAGAGATAAACAAAATGGATAAACTTTCACCTAGAGGGACTAAGAAAAACAAAGAGCGAAGACTCAAAATGCCAAAATCAGAAGTGAAAATAAGGACATTACTACCAATTCTGCAGAAATAAAAAGGCTTAGAAGACAGTACTCTGAACAACAGTGTGCCAAAACATTGGATAACCAAGAGTAAACGGACAAATTACTAGAACCACAAAACCTAGGAAGACTAAACCAGGAGGAAAATAGATGATCTGAATAGAACTGTAAGTAGGAAGGAGGCCGGGTCAGAATGAGGAATATAGTGACAAATACAAGTCCGGGACCTCATGTTCACTGTTTTATTCTACCAAAAGTTCAAAAAGGAACTTATACCAATCCTTCTCAAAGTTTTCCAGAAAATTGAGGAGGACTGAACGCTTCCTAACTCATTCTGTGAGGCCAGTATTACCTTGATACCAAAGCCAGAAAGGACACTGCATGAAAACTACAGACTATTATCCTTTTATGGACAGATGCAAAATACTCAATAAAAATAGTAGCAAACCAAGTTCAGCAGCATATTAAAAGTACCATGACCAAGTACAGTTTATTCCTAGAATGTGAGGGTGGTTCAAAATATGAAAATCAATTAACATCATATACTATACATTGTCTGAAGGAAAAAAATGATATGATAATCTCAGTTGATGGAGAAGCATCTGCCATTCTTTGCCATCCAATACCCATTCTTCATGATAAAAACACTCAATAAACTAGGAATAGTAGGAATCTACCTCAATATAATAAAAGTAATATATGGAAAACACACAAAAACATCACATTCAATGCTGAAAGACAGGAAGTTCTTCCTCTAAGATCAGGAACAAGACAAGGATGCCCAATTTTTGCCACTTCTATCCAATTTGGTACTGGAAATTCTGACCAGAACAAAGAAAGAAAGAAAAAAAAAGAAGAGGAAAAAAGAAGGAAAAGATACTCAAATGACAAAGGACAAAGTAAGATTATATCTATTTGAAAATGGTACGCTCTTGTATGCAGAAAACCCTAAGGAGTCTACAAAAAAATGAGCTAATAAAAGAATTCAGCAAAGTAGCAGGAAGTATACAAAGTCAAGACACAAAAAACAGATACATTTCTATACACTAACAACAATTTGAAATGGAAGTTATAAAAACAATCCCATTTACATTAGCATCAAAATGAATAAAATACTAGGAATTAACAAAGGAGGTGAAAAATTGTACAGTGAAAGCTACAGAACACTGCTTAAAGAAATTAAAGACATAACTAGATAGGAACACACCCCACATTCATGGACCAGAAGACAACATTGACAAGATGTCAAAATACTACCCAAAGCATTCTGCAAAAATCTACAAAATGAATGCAATCCCTATCAAAAACCCAATGATTTTTTTTTTACAGAAATAGAAAAACTCTCTTAAAATTCCCATGGAATCTCAAGGGACCCCAAATAATCCAAACAATCTTGAAAAAGAAGAGTTGGAGGACTTACATTTCCTGATTGCAAAACTTACTACAAAGCTACAGAAATCAAAACAGCATGGCATAGGCAATAGACAGACATGCAGATCAATGGAATAGAGAGCCCGAAATAAAACCTCGTGTACAAGGTCAGATAATTTTTTGTAAAAGCGCCAAACCATTCAATGGGTAAAAGACAGTTTTTTCAACAAATGACACTGGGAATATTAGGTATCCACATGCAAAAGAATGAAGTTGGAACCCTATTTAACACCATATACAAAAGTTAAAGTAGATCAAAGACCTAAATGAAAAGATATGAAACACTAAAACTCTTAGAAAAAAAAATAAGGCAAAATCTTTATGACACTAGATCTAGGTATAATTTTCTGGATAGGACACCACAGGCCCAGGCAACAAAAGAAAAAAATAGACAAGTTAATTTTCCTGAAAATTACAAAATCTGTGCATCAAAAGACACTATCCACAGAGTAAAATGCAACACACAGAATGGGACAAAATATGTGCAAGTAATGTATCTGATAATGCATTAATACCCAGAATACACAGGGAACTCCTAGAACAAAACAACAACACGAAACCCACAAACATCCAGTTCAAAAATGGGCAAAGGACCTGAGCATTTTTCCAAAGAAGATACATAAATGGTCAATAAACACATGAGAAGATGCTCAACATCACTGGTCATTACAGAAATGCAAATTAAAACCACAATGAAATACCACTTGCATCCATCAGACTGGTTACTATAATACACACACACACACACACACACACACACACACACACACACACCCCAAGTGCTGGAGAGGATGTGGAGACATTGGATACCCCGTGCACTGCTGGTGGGGATGTGGAACAGAAAATCCATTATGGAAGCGTGTGTCAGTTCTGCAAAAAAAAGTTAAAAACAGAATTAGCATATGACCCAGAAACTCTACTTCCGGATATATATCCAGAATTCAAGGCAGGGTCTTGAGGAAATGTTTGTACAACCTGTATTTAGAACAGCATTATTCACAATAGCTAAAATGTGGAAACAACCCAGGTGTTCCTCAACAGATGAATGGATAAGCAAATGTGTTATATACATAAAATAGAATATTATTATTCATGCTTAAAAAGGAAGGATATTCTGGCACATGCTTCAATACAGATGAACTTGTAAGACATTATGTTAAGTGAAATAAGACAGCCACAAAAAGACAGATACTATATGACATTATTTACATGAAATAAATATATAAGAATATCAGACCTACATAGAAACATACAAATATATCATATATCGGAATAGTCAATCTCATAGAGACAGAAAATAGAATAGTGGCTGCCGGAGACAAGAGGAAGGGAGGAATACAAAGTTATTGTTCAATGGGCATAGAGTTTCAGTTTTATAAGATTAAAAGAGTTATGGGAATGTATGGTGGTGATGGCTGCACAACATTATGAATGTATTTATTTAATACCTCTTAAAAATTAAAATGGCAAATTTCATATGCCACAATAAAAAAATTGGGGGAAACTGCATGAAAGCCCCATCAAATGTACATGGCTGGAGAACAATATATGACGCTAATACTAATCAGAAGAAAGCAGGAGGGCTTATATTATTTTCAGGCAGAGCAGACTTTAAGAGAAGTTAAGGGTCAATTCTCCAAGAAGAGATAATAATCCTTAATACGTATGTGCCCAACAACAGAGTGTCATGTACGTCAGGTAAAACTCACTGAACTCCCAGGAGAAGGAGGCGAATGCACTGGTACACAGCTGGAGGCGTCAACATCACTACCAGAAATGGACGGATCCAGCAGGCAGAAAATCAGACAGAACTGAACTCAACACCACCATCAATTAACTGAATCTAACTGACAGCTATAAGACTACTCCATCCAAAAGAAGCAGAATACATTCTTCTCAAGTTCACATGGAACATTCATCAAGACGGCCACATTCTGGGCTAAAGACACACCTTAATTAATTAAGAGGAAATAGAATCATACAATTTCTGCTCTCAGACCACAGTGGAATTAAACTGTAAAGCAATAACAGAAAGATAACTGAAAAACTCCAAAATACATGAAGATCAAACAACACACTTCTAAATAGGGTGAAAGAAGAAATCTCAAAAAAATAATTTAAAATGGTTTCTAGGGGCGCCTGGGTGGCTCAGTCGGTTGGGCATCCGACTTTGGCTCAGGTCATGATCTCACATTCGTGGGTTCGAGCCCCGCGTCGGGCTCTGTGCTGACAGCTAGCTCAGAGCCTGGGAGCCTGCTTCGGATTCTGTGTCTCCCTCTCTCTGCCCCTCCCTGCTCATGCTCTGTCTCAAAAATAAATAAAACATTAAAAAAATTTTTTTTTAATTTATTTTTGATACAGAGAGAGACAGAGCATGAGCGGGGGAGGGGCAGAGAGAGAAGGAGACACAGAACCAGAAGCAGGCTCCAGGCTCTGAGCCAGCTGTCAGCACAGAGCCTGACGCGGGGCTCGAACCCACGAGAGACCCACGAACGTGAGATCTGACCTGAGCCGAAGTCAGAGGCTTAACCGACTGAGCCACCCAGGCGCCCCCAAAAAAATTTTTTTAAATAAATAAATAAAATGGTTTCTATTAAATGAAAAATAAAACACAATTTATCAAAAATTTGTGCAATGCAGCCAAAGCAATACAGCAAAATGTATAGCATTTAGTGGAGATATGAGAAAAGAAGAAAGATATAAAATCACTCACCTAAGAATCCACCTTAGGAAACTGGAAAAAGAACAACAAACCAAAAGTGAATAGAAGAAATAATAAAAATTAGAATAGAAATCAAATGGAAATTTAAAAAGAAATTGAAAAATGGAAATAAATAGGGAAAAAAAGCAGTGAAACCCAATGCTGATTCTTTGAAAAGATCCAAAGGAAAAAAAAAAAGCCTCTATCTAGGCTTTCTACAAAATAGAGGACACGAAGTACTAAAATGTGATATCAAAGAAGGGATATCACTATAGATCCTAGGGATGTTAAGATAATAATAGAGGAATACAATAAATAACTCTATGTCCACAAATTTGATAACCACATGACATTATTCAAACACACAAGAAGAAATATGCCAATCTAAATAAGATTGTATCCATCAAAGAAACTCAGTCAATAATTAATAAACTTCTAAAACAGAAAACACCAAACTTAGATGAGTTTACTGGTGAATTTTACCAAACATTTAAGGAAGAAAGTATACTAATTCTCTACAATCTCCTTTAGAAGCTAGAAACAGAGAGGATGCCTGGGGCTCAGTCAGTTAAGTGTCCAACTCTTGACTGCAGCTCAGGACATGATCTCAGGTAGTGAAATCGAGCCCTGCATCGGGCTCCATGCTGGTCATGTAAGTCTACTTAAGATCCTCTCTCTCTCTCTCTCCCCCTCTGCCCCTCCCTGGCTCTTCAAGCATGTGCACTCTTTTTCTCTCTCTCTCTAAGCTAAGAAGAAACAGAGGGAAGAGTTCCTATCTCATTCTATGTGGCCATCATTACCCTAATACCAAAATAAGACAGACATTACAAGAAAACTAAGGACCAATATGTCTCATAGAAGTAGAAGCAAAATCCTCAATAGAATATTAGCAAAACAAATCCAACAACATATAAAAATGGTTATACGGCACAACCAAGTACTATTTTTCCCAGATATGCAAGGCTGATTCAATATTTAAAATCAATTAAGGTAAACAATTGGATCAACAGGCTAAAGAAGAAAAATCACATGACCATATCCATAGATGCAAAGCATTTGAAAAATGATAAAAACTCTCAATAAACTAGGAATACAGAGAAATGTCCTCAACTTGATAAAGAATACCTACAAAAGACCTACAGCTAACATCATACTTAACGGTGAGGAACTAGAAGCTTGGGAACTGATTAGCAAGGAAGAAATAAGCTGTCTTTTTTCACAGAGGACATGTTCATCTATGTAGAAAATCCAAAAGAATTAACAAAAAAAGACCTGAAGCTATTAAGTGATTATAGCAAGTTTGCAGAATACAAGGTTTATAGCAGTCAATTGTTTTCCATTATAACAGCAATAAAAAATAAAACAATTTCATGTACATTTTTACTCAGAAAAAAATGATACTTGGGTATAAATCTAACAAAACACATATAAAGTGTATATGAGGAAAATCATAAATCTCTAATGAAACAACCACAAAACTAAATCAATGAAGAGGTAGCCCATGTTCGTGGACAGGAGGACTCAACATTGTCAAGATGTCAGTTCTGCCCAACTTGATCTCTAGCTTCAATCAATCCTAATCAAAATCCCAGCAAGTTATTTTGTGGTTATCAACACACGATTCTCAAGTTTATATACAAAGGCAAAAGACCTACAGTGGCCAATATAATATTGAAAGCAAGGAACAAAGTTGGAAGACCAACACTAGCTCACCCCAAATCCTATTAAATACAGTCAACTGATCTTCGACAAAGGAGCAAAGACAGTGTTTTCAACAAACAGTGCTAGAATCATTGGAAATCCACATGCCAAAAAATTAATCTACATTCAGACCTTATGTCCTTCCCCAAAATTAACTCAGAATGGGTCACAGACCTAAACGTAAAGTACAAAGCCATAAAACTCCTAGAAGACAAAACAGAAGAAAATCTAGATGACTTTGGAGGTGACTTTTTATATACAACTCCAAAGGCGTAATGCACAGAAGAAAGAACTGATGAGCTGGAAATCATTAAAACGAAAACTTCTGCTCTGTGAAAGATATTGTCACGAGAGAGAATACAAGCCACAGACTGGAAGAAAGTATTTGCAATAAACATATCTGATAAGGGACTGTTACCCAAAATATACAAAGAACTCAAAACTCTTAAAATAAGAGGGGCATCTGGCTAGCTCACTCAGGAGAGCATGCGACTCTTGATCTTGGGTCATGAGTTCAAGCCCCATGCCGGGTGTAGAGATTACTAAAAATAAATAAACCTAAATCATAAAAACTCCATACTAAGAAAACAAACAACTCAAGACACCTCACCAAAGACATACAGACAGCAAATAAGCATATAAAAAGGTGCTCCGTATCCTATATCATTAGAGAAATGCAAATTAAAACGAAATACCTATTCGTATGCCCCAAATCCAGAACACGGATAACTCCACATGCCAGTCAGAATGCAAAACAACAGAAATTCTCATTCAGTGCTGGCGGGAATGTAATATGGTGCAGCTGGTGTGGACAACAGTTTGATGGTTTCTTATGAAACTAAACATACTCTTACCATAGGATCCAGCAATCACAGTCCTTGGTATTTACTCAATGAAGTTAAAACGTGTATCCACACAAAAAACCAGCACATGGACATTTATTCCAGCTTTGTTCCCAACTGCCAATACTTGGAAGCAACCAAGACGTCTTTCAGTAGGTGAATGGATAACTAAACTGTGGCCCATCCGGACAGTGGAATATCATTCAGAGCTGAAACGAAATGACCTACCAAGCTATGAAAAGACATGCAGGAATCTTAAATGCATACCACCAAGTGAAAAAAAGCCTGTCTGAAAAGGCTACACACGCTGTATGATTCCAATGCTATATGACATTCTGGAAAAGGCAAAACTATGAAGACGGTAAGAATATCAGTGGTTGCCAGGGCGAGGAAGATGAAAAGCACAGAGGATTTCTAAGCACAGGGAAAATGCAGTTGGCCTTTGAACATGAGTTTAAACTGCATGGGTCCACTTATACTCAGATTTTTTCCTTTTCCTTTTCCTTTTAAGTTTTTATTTATTTATTTTGAAAGACAGAACATGAGCTGGGAGGGGCAGAAAGAAGTGGAGAGAGAAGGAATCTCAAGCAGGCTTCATGCTGTTGGCACAAAACCCAAGGCAGGGCTCAACCTGCTGAACGGGGAGATCATGACCTGAGCCAAAATCAAGAGTCAGACGCTTAACCGACTGAGCCACCAGGTGCCCCTGATTTTTTTCAATAAACTCAGTACTACAAATGTTTTCTCTTCCTTATGAGTTTTTTAATGATAGCTTCTTTTTCTCTAGCTTACTTATATTGTAAGAATACAGTATATAATACATGTAATATAAAAAATATGTGTTAATCGACCATTTACATTACTAGTAAGGTTTCCAGTCTATTAATAGTTAAGTTGGGGGGGTGGGTTAAAAGCTATATGTAAATCTTTGAGCGAGGGACTGGCACACCTAATCCCCATGTCACTCAACGGTCAACAGTACGCTGTACGATATTGTAACGGGGGACACATGTTACACATTTCTCAAAACCCACAGTGTGAACCCTAAGGTAATCTATGGACTTTGGATGATGATTAAGATGTATCAATGTAGGTTTGTCAATTACAACAAATGCAACACTCCAGGGGTGGGGGCGGATGTTGATAATAGGGAAGGTTGTAGGTGGGGGGGCAGGAGGACATGAGAAATCTCTGTACATTCCACTCAATTTTTTTTAATGTTTTTCATTTATTTTTTAGAGACAGAGAGAGACAGCATGAGCAGGGGAGGGTCAGAGAGAGAGAGAGAGACACAGACTCCGAAGCAGGCTCCAGGCTCTGAGCTGTCAACACAGAGCCCGATGCGGGGCCCGAACCCATGCACCGTGAGATCATGACCTGAGCCGAAGCCGGATGCTTAACCGACTGAGCCACCCAGACGCTCCATCCACTCAATTTTGATGTAAACCTAACATTGTGCTCGCTTCAGCAGCACATATACTAAAAATGATATAAACCTAACACTGCTCTAACAAAAAACAAACCCTTAAAGCAACAACAACAACAAAAACTCCACCTTGTATGATCCCAGACAGCATTCAGGGAAGGGAAAAGAGATCCCCCCCTTCTCCCAGATGGCCCCGCTGGGTTTGCAGATAGCATGGTTACAAAGGAAGAGCAGAGTATGGGGCACCTGGGTGGCTGACAGTTAAGTGTTCAACTTCGGCTCAGGTCATGATCTCATGATTCATGGGTTCGAGCCCTGTGTCCGGCTCTGTGCTGACAGCTCAGAGCCCAGAGCCTGCTTCAGACTCTTTGTGTCTCTCTCTCTGCACCTCCCCCACTCACTCTTAGTCTCTCTCTCTCTCAAAATAAAATAAAGACATAAAAATTTTTAAATAAACATTAAAAATTATTTTTAAAGGAAGTCCTGATATATGCTACAGCATGCATGATCCCTGAAAACATTATATTAAGTAAAAGAAGCCAGACAAAAGAATAAAGATTGTGTGATTACACTTAAATAAAATATCTAGAATGGGGAAACTCATAGAAACAGAAAGTAGATTTGGGCACCAGTGGCTGGGAGGGGGATCAGGAGTTACTGGTTAAGGATTACAGAGATTGTTCTGGAGGTGGAAAATGTTTTAAAAATCGTGGTGATGGCCACACAACATTGTGAATGTAATTAATGCCACTGAACTATACGCTTATGGTTAAATGGTTAAAATGGCTAATCTTGTTATATATACTTTATCATAATAAAAGAAATGTGAGGGAAGAGTGCATAAAGCCATTTGCCAAAGACTGTGAGTCTGAACCATCTGTTTAAACTTGTACAGTTTAACAAGTTAAGAAATGGGGCACCTGGGTGGCTCAGTCAGCTGACTGTCCGGCTTCGGCTCAGGTCATGATCTTAAGGTTCATGGGTTCAAGCCCTGCATCAGGCTCTGTGCTGACAGCTAGCTCAGAGCCTGGAGCCTGCTTCAGATTCTGTGTCTCCCTCTCTCTCTGACCTTCCCTTGCACATGCTGTCTCTCTCTCTCTCTCAAAAATAAATAAAAAACATTTAAGAAAGAAAGAAAGAAACAACAAGCCATCTGTTTCTTCCATTCCTCCAGTCTTAGATCAGAGCAGATGTTCAGAAAGCTCTCAGAGTCCAACAGCACTATGGCCCCTAATAAAACCTGAATTCTGACCTTCGCTCCCAACGAAGAATGATGACAGGCAAACAGGTGCTCAATGCCAGGCTCTTCACTACCCGAAGGACTTCAAAAATATTTTTCCCAGACTCCAGAGTCACTAAGTCTCTCTCTCTCAGGAAAACCTGACTGGTTTCTCTTTGTGGTCGCTGGAAATCCTGCAAGATCAGGAAGCTCACAGACAAACTGGGGCTCGCCTTTGATGACTGTAGGGCCCCGTGAGCAGCCACACTGCCAGCTAGACACAGACCACCCACTCACTCTTCATTTCCCCAGAAGCACTTCTCTATTTCCACTCTCCTACCTTCGTGTATGAACACATTTACAACAACCACAAAGTCTGTTGGGAAAAAGAAATCAAGAATCAAGAGAAGAAAGAACTCACCTGCGACTTGTTCATCTTCCGTTGAACCCGGAAGAACATCAAAGCCTGGGAAGGCAGACCTGTAAGAGGACCACAGAGAGTCAGGAGAATGAGAGCCGGCTGGCCCTGCAGCATCTCGACTCCCGTACAGACTGCTGTGCACAGGCTGGGTAACCTCTGATCGTCGAGACGGAAAGTGACATCCGACCCTTCGTGATTCCTTAAACCTAGTGGTTCCTACTGCTTTAACTATGCCCCTCTCCCACAGAAACATTGAAAACCGAACTATAAATTCTGGCATGTCAAAAAAAAAAAAACCAAAAAACAACGAAATACAATGTCTTCATCAAACCTGATGTTGCAGGGAAGAACAAATCCTAAAGGATGTTTTCTGTATCTGATTTACTAGGTAATGTTCACCCCCTGAGTCGGAGAATCCAGAGCTTCGGGAAAAGGCGCAGATTCCTGAACGTAGGTCTTGTAAAAACGTGTTTCTTCTACTTGGATGGATGCTTCTCAAAAGGATCTTTTAGCCTCCTTTTGATGGGGCTGTGGGGACAGCACCAAGCTAGGACTCAGGGACTCGGGCTTCTATTGGCCTCTTGTTAATCCTAAATGAGCTGTTTCCCCTTTCAGGATCTTTCCCCCACTTCTGCCAGATGAGACAAAAATAGAAAGGGGGGGAAAAACCTGGCAAAGGCTCCCTGAACTACTCCTCTGGAGCCGGTAAGATCAGGACAGAGAGCACATCTCCACATGCCTGACGCGGTGAAAGCCGCCCAGTTTCTGTAAAGAATCGGTGGCGAACGAAGGGAGGGAGGCAAGAGTGCCTTTTGGGGTGCGGTTGAAAAGAAAGGCTGGCTGTTGGAACCCCCGGCGCGTCCCGCCAACCCTGTGACACTTGTCACACGGTCTGTCCCTTGCCGCCACCTGGCCCCGGTTCCCTTGTCCCATCTGCAAAGTGACTCACAGCATCTGAATGCGGGGAAATCTCTGGAGCCCTGGCCCCCTGTGCTCCTTTGCTGCGTGTCTCCTATCTCTCTCTCTCTGGTGGCCTCCGATGCGTCCTTCCGGGCAGGATTCTGGTGCCCGCAGCCCGGTCCTGCCTCCGTGGAGCTGCTTTGTGCCAGGAGAGCCTGGAGGACGGACACCCGCTGGCTGGCACCTCATCAGGGGCCCGGTCCCACGGTCCTCCCCTCCCCAGAAAACACACTGGGCTGTCAGGGAGCGCAGAGCAGGGGGCTGAGGACAAAGGCAGGCGGGCAGCCGTGAAGCGCCCTCAGGCCCTGGACAGCGCAGACTTGGGGCGCCCACGCCCCCGCGGCTCCCCGGTGCCCGATATTCCACCGACCCGGGGAGACGCGAAGGAACCGCGATGCACACCGCCGCGGGGTGCGTGTGACCACGGTACATCTGGGTCACGCGTGTGGGGCCTCGATGCCGGGCTCCGACGGGGGCACGGCGGGCAGCGCGCGACACCCGGTCCCCGTCATACCTCCGCGACCCACGCGCGGGTGGGGGTCGGCGCTCTGTCCTCTGGGCCGCGGTCGAGCCGCCTCGGCGCCTACGAGGACTGAGACCCCGCGGCGAGGGCGGCCTCCCCACAAAACGCCGCACTTCCTGTGCGTTCGCTCAGGGCCCCCAGAGGCGCCCCCATTAGGAGTGGACGAGGCTCCCGCCGGGGGAGGGTGAGGCGGCCTGAGCGGGCCTCGGCTCGGACCTCCCAGACACACCGCCCGCCTTCGCGGCGCCGCGCCGGGGCAGGCCGGAG